>CAKNXH010061296.1:87241-132436 GCA_932178445.1 Andricus quercusramuli
AACACTGAGCAGTACTCCTTCTTTAAATTAGAGTATGTATGCATAGGGAGAAACTTTTTAATTTAATAACTTTTGAATGGAATGAAATTTTCAAATGGTAATTTCAACTAACCTCAACATTCGAAACTTTTGTATTACGCAAAAATTATCAGAGTAAACACTTTTTCCTACTGTGTTTGCACTTTTATTTGAAACCTAATGAAACTCGTGCGATATCAGCCCTCGCTCCGCTCGGGCAGCTAACTTCGCACTCGTGAAATCGTTGCCTCGGCCCGAGTCATGCATACAATTTTTCATCATATCGATAATCGAAAAGTCGACTTGAGATGACTGTGGAGCGGGTCGACAATCGAATTTTCAACCCTAGGGGAGAAAGTGACAGATCAATGCTAGGGTTGAAAATTCGATTTTCGACCCGCTCCACAGGCGTCGAAAGTCGAATTTTCGATTGAGGTATGATGAAAAAATATGTAATGCTAGTATTTATTGAGTAAAATGAGGCAATTGAATTTGGAGGTTAGAACATGATTACTTCAGCCTTGTGTGAAATGTATCTAATTGATATTACCTGATATAAAATGGTTTGAGCAAATTGTTGCATTTCTTATCAGCGACTCACTTAGAGGACCACGCTTAATCGCACTTATCCATTTTCTCGTCTTTTTTTCGATAACTCTATTTTTTCTGGAAAGTGTAAACTGTAAAAAAAATTCGTCACTTTACCACTGCTTTTTTGTAATCATACAAAAACTTGTAAAATTATTTCCTTCATAGTTGTGAACTTTCTAGTTTTAAATGAAAAACATCACTTTCACTGAAGTAGTGTCACAAGATTTCGTGAATTTACCTCTTTATTGAAAGTGACGTTCTTCATTTAAAACTAGTAAGTTCACAACTATGATGGAAGTAAGTTTACAAGTTTTGGTAAGATTACGAAAACGCAGTGGTAAAGTTACAATTTTTTTTACAATGTATGCCCCACCCGATCTGGCATGCTTTTGGTTTGTTTCTTTTATAATAGCTTGAATCTGATGAAATGATATTCCATGGTCCCTTGCTTTGTTCTTCGTACAACCCACAATAAAACACGAAAGTACCATTTTCTTAAAATGAAGAATTAATTGATCCTCGAAAAGTATATTACATGGGCAGTGGCGGCGTAGCATGGGTTGGCACCAGGGGCGGCTTCTCCACCGACTCCTACTTCGATGGTAGGTTGAAGGGCCCGCACATTGTAAGCGACCCGGGGGCTCCCGCAACCGTGAAAGCGGCCCTGGTCACCCCTTATTGGCCCTTATTGGCACCCCTTGGCGCTTGGCACCTGTGCGGACCGCCCCCCCCCCTTAAGCCGCCAATGTACATGGGATTCAATGTATAAAGCACGAGTGCTCTCCCTGGCGTGTTCGGCCATTTTGAAATACTCTACCCTACTGAAAAACCTCGGATCCTATGTCGGATCCTAATAGTTTCCTGCGTCGTAGCCGACGTCGTAACCCACGTAGGATCCTACGTCGGATCCTGATAGTTTCCGGCGTCGGAAACGACGTAGGAAACGTCGTCGAGTATTGGGATCGTTTCCGACGTCGGAAACTGTTAGGATCCTGATAGGATCCAAAAAAATGAAAAAAATAAAAAATTTATGGAATAATAACTGTTACATATTTAATTCCTAATGTATAGAATAACAATAAACAAAACTATAATATAATATACACTATATAAGTATATATATAAGTATATATAAGTATATATATATATATATATTATATACTATATATACTATGTATATAGTATATACTATACTATATATATTATGCAACATATAAATAAAAAATATATATATACTGTATATTATATTATAGTTTTGTTTATTGTTATTCTATAAATTAGGAATTAAATATGTGACAGTTATTATTCCTTAGATTGATGATGGAATAGACTGATGTTGTTTGTCTGAGTAATATAACATTAATATTAGTTAGATTGATGATGGAATAGAGTGATGTTGTTTGTCTGAGTAATATAACATTAATATTAGTTAGATTGATGATGGAATAGAGGCAGCTGAATAAAGGTTATCAACATCAAATCGACCTTTTTTATTGGTCTGAAGTATGTCAATTCCACCAATATATAATTTTTTATAGTTATTATTCCATAAAATTTTTTTTGTTAATCTCTTTGGATCCTATTGGTATCCTATTAGGATCCTATTAGGATCCTAATAGTTTCCGACGTCGGAAACGATCCCAATACTCGACGACGTTTCCGACGTCGGAAACTATCAGGATCCGACGTAGGATCCTACGTGGGTTACGACGTCGGCTACGACGCAGGAAACTAAAGTCGGGTCCAAAAGTCGAGGCCCCTCACTTTTTTTTATTCAAACTCGCACAAAAAAAATCTCTGAAATGTCTAATAAAAAGCATCTGAAAGCTTAAAGTCTTCCGAACGCACCGATATGTTCACTTTCATCCTAAAAAATTGGTTTCAATAGTTAGAATGCAAAACGTCTAAAAAAAACAGGGTTTTTTGGGCTCCTTTCTCAAGGGTCCACTTTGACCTGTTCCCAGAAGGAGGGCGACGTTAGGAAAAATCTGAGAAAATTCACAGATATTCTTTGAAAATTCCTGAATGCAGTGCATTTTTCGAAATGCTGAAATATGCGATAGTTTTCTTTTAACGGTGATTTATTTACAAACATTTTATCTTGAGAACGAATGAAGATAGGAAGCCCTTCAAAGGCTCAAAATGTGCAGTTTTGCCATGCAACTGCAGAACAATAACTAAATTTATGATAAAACAATTCTCACGCAAGAGTGATCATTTTGAATATTTCTGACTTTAATCAGTGTGGGCGCGTGGCCAGCACAGCGGGACAAGTGGCAGCAAAAAAAGTACCCTTTCTATGACAATAGTAATTCCATAAGCAGGCCAAATGCCCAAAACAGATGTGGTTGAACGAAGCAGGGTCGTCTCAACGTCTTCAAGATGCATTTACAGAGCAAGTCCTTAGAAAATCGAAACCCAATTGCGAATATTAACCCGATTAAGAATATTTGTTCGTAAAAACATTTTTTTAAATAAATTTCGTCTAAAACTCCTACAATTCTCGATATTTTTAACTGACTCCTATTTTTTATGGAATCCACATTATTTTTTAATGTTTCAGAAATCTCCATAAATATTTATGGAAGCATAATTTTTCAAAATATCTCTTAGAATTATTAGAATTGTTTCTAATTTTTTTAAATCCTGCAAATTAAAAAAAGTGAATTTAAATTTTTTACAAACTTTTTCCAGAAATTGGAAAATCTTTTCGAATGTTCCATTTTTTTCAATTTCATCTTTTGAAATGAATTACTTAAAATAAAAAATAATTTCAATTTACGTAGAGGTTTTATATTTGTTCATTCTCCTCAAACCTATCAAATATCTCAAAAAGCTTGAAAATTTTATTTCAATATGTCAAAAAATATATACTTTGCTTACCGTGTTTTAGAATATTTTCGAGCTGTTAAGAATTTTTTAATTTTTTCAGAAAAAAATTTTAAGTCACTTTTTTTATTTTGCAGGGTTTAACAAAAATTAAGAAACAATTCGAATAATTCTAAAAGATATGTAGAGGTCCTGAAAAAATTCAAAAATTATTTAGAGTATGGAAATATTTCAAAAAATTCTCAACAAATTATACATTTTTTAAGATTTCAAAATAAAATTTTGAAGCATCTCGAAAATGCGTATAGGTGTGAAGAGAATAAGAAAATTTCCTGCAGTATTTAAAGGCAATTACTTTCAATTTGCAGGAAACATCCAAATGATGTGAAAAGATATTTAGAAGTTCTGAAAATATTTTCGAAATAAGTTACATTGAAAATAAATTTTTGAAGTTTCTTGAGGATTTTTGAAGGTTTCATAACAATATAAAAATTTTGTCAAGATTCTTGGGAAAATTCGTAATATTTTTTTATTTTAAAAAATTCTGCTTCCATGAATATTTATGCTCTGTAAATGCATCTTGAAGACGTTGAGACGACCCTGCTTCGTTCTACCACATCTGTTTTGGGCATTTGGCCTGCTTCTGGAATTACTATTGTCATAGAAAGGGTACTTTTTTTGCTGCCACTTGTCCCGCTGTGCTGGCCACGCGCCCACACTGATTAAAGTCAGAAATATTCAAAATATTCACTCTTGCGTGAAAATTGTTTTATCATAAATTTAATTATTGTTCTGCAGTTGCATGGCAAAACTGCACATTTTGAGCCATTGAAGGGCTTCCTATCTTCATTCGTTCTCAAGATAAAATGTGTGTAAATGAATCACCGTTAAAAGAAAACTATTGCATATTTCAGCATTTCGAAAAATGCATTGCATTCAGGAATTTTCAAAGAATATCTGTGAATTTTCTCAGATTTTTCCTAACGTCGCCCTCCTTCTGGAAACAGGTCAAAGTGGACCCTTGAAAAAGGAGGCCGAAAAACCCTATTTTTTTAGACGTTTTGCATTCTAACTATTGGAACCAATTTTTTAGGGCAAAAGAGAACATATTGGTGGATTCTGAAGACTTTAAGCTTTTAGATGCTTTTTATTAGACACTTCAGAGATTTTTTTTGTGCGAATTTGAATCAAAAAAAGTGAGGGGCCTCGACTTTTGGACCCGACTTTAGTAGGATCCGACGTCGGGTTTTTCAGTAGGGTATCGGAGTGCTATGCGCGCTCGAAATGGCTTGACATCAGGACCCTTCTCGAGTCGAGTTCATTTATTATGTATTTCTATGAAGATTTGTACGCGCCTAGTTTGTAGAGGTTTTTTCCAAAGTAGTATGAAAATTTTTAGAGTTGCAAGCAATTATTCATTCTGCGCCGTAAGTGGTTATTCATGTGAAGCCATGTATACACTATTCTTTGTATAACTATTATTTGTATACAAATAATAGTTATTCAAGTAAAAGATAATTTGATGATATTTCATTGAACTTCATTTCCATATAAAATAATTACATGCAAATCAATTGGACGCGCGCGGAGCGCGCGTAGGAGATTACATTTGTTGCAAAGTCAACTGTTTTGTAGCAAGCTCCTCATTTTGGCTTGAAAATTTAACATCATAGATGACATTTTTTTATTGCCTTAAAAATCTTTCTTAATTGAGAATTGAACTTTCTTAGTTGAAAATAAATTTGTTTGTTTGCTTATGTATTAACCATTTCGTTGAAAATTCATCTTTTTTGTTCAATTTAACTGTTTTTCATTTAAAATAAAAATCTTCTCTTGGTTAAAATATAAAATATTACAGATTTTGTTCAGGATTGATCATTTTGTCGAAAATTCAACAACTTGGTTGAAATTTGAACTACTTTGTTAATTCATAAGAATAAGATGAAGGGTGGTGAAAACTTACGCACCCCAGAAAGGGGTGTACTTTGTTCGAAATTTTATTTTTGAAAACTTTGCGAAAATGGAATATTCTGGTCATACGGTGTAAAGTTATCGCAGATAAAAATACAATTCGTTTTCTTATTTTACGAAAAATTTTTAAATATTTTTTTAAGAAAATGATGATAAAGATGAACATCGTGAATGAAAAGGAAGACCAATCTGAAGATGTAACAAGTAACAGGCTGTCTCTTCAGTCAGCGCATCGCTTCGCTGACATCGGTAGCGGCAGTTTTTTGACCCGCTTTCTCTTTTCCAACCCGATTTATCTTTATTATGGCATGCTTCCACGCATATTTTCTTCAACTGAAAAATTCACGAACGATACTAGCCAGTGGCCATCTGTTTCACTACCGGTTTGGCCAATTGAATCGACAACGACTGGACAAAGATGGAATAACTTGTTAGTTGTATAAGTATCGATATTTTTACGGTATTTTTGCAAAGCCCAGATGGATAAAGTCAATGGCTCATTATCAATGAGAAAAGATTAGAAAGTCTTTATTTGTGCATATGGAAATTCACTGCATACCTGCCAATCCAATTATTAAGAAACCTATGACGATATTTTCAATTAATATCTCGAAACTATTGTAGTCGGAAAAACCCGCTTTCGTGATTGGATAAAGCTTTCATTTCTTTCGCCGTTTAAAGAAAGTCTACAGACGATAGATACAATTACATTTTCTAAAATCATGGCTCTGATGAAAAGGACACATTTACAATTTTTCTTTTATCTTCAATCTAATTTATATTAAAGCGTAAAAATATGTTCAAAAAAATCTGAAACCTAAATGAAGCAAACATTTATCTGGATTCGAATAAAGTTGATAAAACTTTCAGAAAACATATTATTTAATTTTCAAAACGAGCTCTAAGTTGTTGCTATTCATGTAAAATTTACAGAATGATTCATAACAACTATTCATACATACATGATATTATCCAAAATATACCTATTGCATATATATATATATATATATATATATATGCAATAGGTATATATATTATTGATACTATATTACCAGCAAATATAAAAAATAATATAAAAATTATTGAGCGTTTGAATTGACATTTTTTAAAGATTCAATTTTGAAAGTTTAAAATCCAAAGTATTTCACTTTGAGTGTTTTGATTTGCGGTTCAGTTTTTATAGCTTCAAATTTAACTTCCTGTAATTTTGGTTGCAATTTATTGTATTTATTGTTAGATTCCTGTGAAAATAGTTTTCGTTTTCTGTAATTTTTTGTAAAAATTGTTCCACTAGAATAGCATACATAACATAACATGTTGCATATACAACCAAATAATTTCCAACTTTTGATACCGCAGGGTTTACTGTGATTAAACCGCTCGGCGCCTAAACATCACGGCGCCTAAAGAAAAATGGCGTCTGAATGTCCTGGCGCCTAAACGTCCGGCGCCTAAACGTCCCGCGCCTAAACGTCCGGCGCCTAAACGGCGGCGTCCAAACGGCGGCGCCTAAACGTCACGTACCCAGGTTCGAGACCCCGTAACGTTAGAAATTTTATTTTCAATATAATGTTTGGAAATGTAATATATCTATTCATTCTAAGCAGGACCATAACCATTTATATGGGCAAAATACTCGCAATCAATTATTTTTTATTTTTTAAATACGTTTTTTCTTAAATACCCAAAAGGTGGAAATTTAGACTGTTGTAATTATAAATAATATTCGGACGATATGCAGTCGTATTATGATGAATGGATGGTCCTAAAAACAATTGAATTTTTTTTTTATCACTTTTAAAAATAACTCTCGTATTTTCATATGCCAGCGGTTTGCCAATACAGAACCAGCACTGGTATGCAGTACTGCGCTAATAACGCACGCCAGTACTGCGGTGCATTACCAGTCATTACTGGCCCAGTATAGATGCCCAGTACTGGGACTTCGGCCTGGGTTGAACATTCAAAACTTTTATTATAAATTGAAATTATACCAATTTTATAGTCATTTAAATCGACCAAAATTGAAAGAATTTTGAATATCGCAAGCCTTCCCAGGCCAAAAACTTATACATAGTCGGAAATATAATATATATGATTTTCATTTCTTCATAAATTTTTTGTATAAAACAAATAAAAATTATGCATCATTGCTTCCACTATGCATGCACTAAATATATAATAATTCTTCTGCTTTTGAAGTTAAGCTATTCTAGAAACGTTGACAATTATATGCTTCCTGAGTGTAATCATAAAAAATTATTTCATTCAAACACGAAGTCGTTCACAATTATTAATTATCAGATTGTGCATCATGATTTCTGAAATTCAATCATTTTAATCTAAAGTACAGAATTAATAATTGTGAAATCAAGGGGAGCAACTTCATGTTGAAGCCAATTTTATAAGATGTAAAACTGATGCATTTTAATAAACTGCAACGTGAATAGAATGAATAAATGAATAGTAGATTTTTATAGTTGATCCAGTGTATACTTGAAATTTCAATGTGTATTGTTTACTAAAAAGGTGATTGCATTTTCCAGAAATGTCTAACACTGTGGATACCTATTGCAACCCATTTCACATAAAATAAATTCAATTCAACTATTTATCGTATTTATTAGCATTAAAACCGCTATGTACTCTAACGTGTTATTTCTTATATCTCGTAGAACATAAACACTATATGACCGTTTGTACAAAACGGCACATGCAGAGTTTACATTCCGCAAAGAAAAAGAAATAACATAGGTTATTGCATCCGGCAGCTCAGTTGTGGTTTATATCTTACGATAATTTTATGTTTATATCGACAATCTTGGTGCTACATTCAGAAAAATGTTTGTTTGAATCGAACAGCCTTTGTTTGACACTGAATAAGAGACAGAATTTGATTCGAATAAAGTTTTTTAAAGTCTTAAGGTTGGTCTTTTTAGATTGTGTCTAAAGGGTCCCGCTTTAGATTGGGTTTCAATTATTCTTCTTGGTAGAAAACTGAACTATGTGTTAAAATTTTTCATGTATTTCGCTAAAAATTCGTCTAATTTAGTAGATCATTAAACTTTCTGATTCAAATAATTTTTTTTCTTTATCAGTTTAAAAATCAATTTATTTCTGTAGAAATTTCATCATTTTTTGTAAAAATGCAACTGCTCGCTTTGCAAATTAATCTGTTTTGATTCAAAAACAAATTTTTTATTGAAAATTCAGCTTTTCATGTTCAAAATTTAACTGTTTTGCAGAAAACTTGTTGGTTTTTTTCGTTGAAAATTAATATTTTTAACTGTAAATTTAACTATTTCATTGTTTTTTTGAAAATTTACCCCTTTAGTTGA
The DNA here is from genome assembly GCA_932178445.1 of Andricus quercusramuli. Taxonomy (NCBI): domain Eukaryota; kingdom Metazoa; phylum Arthropoda; class Insecta; order Hymenoptera; family Cynipidae; genus Andricus; species Andricus quercusramuli. The sequence goes on from CAKNXH010061296.1 coordinate 95,989, forward strand.
AATGCAACTATTTAGTTGAAAACGTATGTATCTTGTCGATTATTTCTCATTTTTGGTAATAAATTAATCTTCTTAGTTGGAGATTAAACTATTTGGTTAAAGATTTATATCTTTTTTTGAAAATTTATCTTTATTGTTTCAAAATGTAACTGCTTCGTTGAAAATTAATCTCTATTAGTTTAGGATTCAAATATTTTACTTAAAATTCGTCTTTTTTGTATAACTTTAACTGTTTTTTATTTAAAATAAAAATCTTTTTAGTTGAACTATCAACTATAATATTAGCTGTTATTCGAAATGAAAAATTTACGTTTAAAATAAAAATGTATCCATTTCTTTTGTGTTTAAAAAGTAATCTTTTCAGTTCAAAAATTCAACAGTTTGGTTGAAAATTGATGTGATTTATTGCAAATTCATCTTTGTTTTTTAGAAAATTAATCTTTTGAGTTAAAAAATCAAGTATTTGTTATATATGTATGTATTCCCTCATAACTCTGTGACTTTTAGTAAAAAATTAATCTTCTTGAATGAAAAATTATCTTTTGGGTTGAAAATTTAATATTATTTGATTGAAAATTCAACTGTTTCTTAGGAAGTGCGTCTTTTTGGCTTGAAAGTTCAACGTTTTAGATAAAATAATTTTCATTAAGGCCTATTCCGCTTTTTTGGTGTTCAAAAATTTCTTTCTTACCAAAAAATTTTTGCCGACATGTTTCAACCTGAATTCAGGTCCTTTTCAAGGCATAGTCTAGAAGGAAAAATACATGTGTCAAAAAAATATAAAATTGAGATTATTCTATCTATTTATATATATGTATATATATATATATATATATATATATATATATATATATTGTCGTTGTTTACCTAATTAAAGTAAGAAAAGAAAACCCGCTGAAGATTATGTTGAGTATTTCCGTACAAATAATATGGTTTGGTAAAATGCCCTCGTGCTTACATCTGTATAAAAATCTACGTTGGTTTTTTCTTTCTTCCATATAAAAAGTGAGTTGTTTCCACTTTTTTATAATCCAGACTGCATAATCCCCATGTTCTTCTTTTATTCGTTTGTAAAATCCTTCGTTGTTCATGTTTGATGTTCAAATTTTAAGGCCAGTATATAGATGAATATACATTCATCTATTTACTGGCCTTAAAATTTGAACATTGAAATATTGAAATTGAACGGCATTGTATTAAAATTTCACTTTCAGTCATGTAAAATGAAATAGGGTAATATTTTATGTGAAAATATGAATTGTTAATATAAATTCATTAAAATTTAATGCGCGATTCAGTAAGAAATAATACAACAAGATATCAGAGATTACCTGACAGGTAAAATGAGATGTCGATTACCTACCAGTTAGGTAAAATGAGTCGAACTGTTAGGTACAGTTTCAATCATAGAAAACAAAGTCTACCTCTCTAAATATGTGAATTCTACATCCCAGTCATGTAAAATTTCGTGCGCCAGCGAAAAAAAAAACATTCTTGCTACAAACTTATTCTGTGGAAGGTCATCCACTACTAACAAACACATGCTTATACATATCGTACAATTCATAAGTATATTGTTGGTACATATACACAATTTAACTTAAACAATTATATTGAATTACGATACATTACATACGATATAGTCGCACGCTTTTAACGACATTAACGCTATTAAAAATCGAAAACGCTGTGACGGGTTTCGTACCACCTAAGCTACGTTTAACGCATTGTATCCCTAACAACTAAACCTCACGGCTAACCTAACACTTAGAATATCGGGAAAAAAATCTCGGCTATAAAGTTAAAGTACAAGTACGTCAGGGCCGTGCAAAAAAATATCTGATCCCCGTTTCATCGAAATTTGTTATTGTAACATTCTTTCAATTAGTGGGCTTAGAAATTTGTAGGAAGTAAATAAAAACATTGAATAATTTTCTATTCGAAATATTCTAACCTTGAAACTTTAAATTATTTGATATTTGATACTTCAAACTTTTGCATGGTCTACTTTTTAAAAATAATAAATCATTATGAGTGCTAAGCGCGCACTAATGACCCTTTCTTTAGAAAAAGAACACGGTTCATTTTCCAACATTTTTTTATAGATTTTACAGAAAATCTCATATTATTTGAGAACGTTGTACATGATTCACAGAAGTTTCCGTATAATAGCGAGGAAATTCCTCCAGTGAATTCAATATGAATGCCAACTTTTTCCACTTACTCACAATTCTTTCTTTGGCTGGAAAATTAGTTTTTTTTTGTTGATAAAAAATTTGTTTCAAATAAGAAGTCAACTGGATTTTGTTTTGAAAATTTTCTATAGACATTTGATCTTTTTGAAAAGAATTTATTTGTTTTCTTGAAAATTTAAATACTTCTACAGAAATTAAAGTTATTTGCTCAAATACTTATTTCTCTATCTGAAAATTTAACTAATATATTTTTTGTTGCAAATTTAGCTTTTTCAGTTAAAGATTTATCTATTTTGTTGAAAGTTTGTCTTTTTGATGTGTAAACATCTTAGACTTCGACATGGGTAGTCGTGCCTGATTCGAATGAAACCATGACTGCATAGTGTAACGCAGGCCTGTCACACACACGTTGTGTCTTCTGGCACAGACCGGAGGCTCGCTTTTCTTCACCCACAGACAGGAGCCCTTCAGTCTCTCTTTGCCCATCTCTCTCTCTCCTTTTCCATTTCTCTCTCTCTCCTTCTCCATCTCTCTCTCTCCTTCTCCACCTCTCTCTCTCCTTCTCTCTCTCCTCTCTCTCCCTCTCTCTCTCTCTCTCTCGCATTTTGTATTCATATTAAATTCTGTAGAGTTCAAGTTAGTGCACGATAAAATATACCGGAAAAGAAAATTGAAATCCGGCATATTTTGCCAGACTAGAATATTTGATCTTATATTATCTTAAAATCGTGGAAAATTATTGCTTTCTGGATATAAGTGATAGAATTTATTAATCTTCTTCAGGAAATATAATTAGCCTAATTCTAAATGTAGATGCGTAATATAAATTCCACACAATGTATTCTTTCAGAGAACTCATATCGGTCCGCACCGGTATTTTATAAACAAAGCTTGACTAAGCAGGCAAAGGAGAAAATGCGTTTTAGGAAAGGGGCCGTACGTAAATTACGTAACGGATAATCGACCCTCTCCACCTCCATGTAAAGAACCGTAACAAAATGTTTCTACCCCCCTATTGCTGTACGTAATTCATGGTTTCCAGAAATAATAAGATCTGGGACTTGAAACTAGTGGAAATTAGTTGTATTTAAGATAATGCGTGCTATGCAGGGAGAAAACTTCATTTTCAAAATTCTATGATTTTTCTTCGACCAATTTTTTTTCTTTAACCATTAACATTCAAATCCCATTAACATACATATACAAATCAAAAATTTTGAAATTTATTTCTTTTAAACAAACAAAAGTGACTTTTCTACGATAAGAGATGACTTCTTAAGAAAATACTTAATTTTCTACAAAATAATTAAATTCTCTACAAAACAATTGAATTTTCAAAGAAATAGTTTAATTTTCAACCTTAAAAGAAAATTCGTAAGAAAAAAGTTTAATAGTTGATAGTTCAACCTAGAAGGATGAAGTGAAATTAAAAAAAAATTAATTTCAAAATCAAAAAGACGAATTTTCAACAAATAAAAAGATTTCTCAGTGATGAAAGAAAAAAAAGTTCACCTGAATTGTTGATCCTGAAAGCCAAAAGACGATTTTTCTGTAAAAACATTGAATTTTCAACCAGTAAAATAGGAATTTTCAGAAAAAAAAATTCATTTTCAACAAAATAGTTAAATTTTTAACCAAAGAGGTAAAGCTTCATTAAAAACAAATTCAACAGAATAGTTCAACTTTTACCCACGCAGTTAAATTTTCAATTATAAAAAATCAGTTCTCAACTAAATAGTCAAACTTCAACCACAGAGATGAATTTTCAAATAAAAATATGAATCTTCAACGAAAAAAATATTTTTTACCAAAGTGGTTCAAAAAAAATTTTCAAAAAAAAACTGTTTAAATAAGAAGTGAATTTTCTAAGAAGGTATTTGAATTTTCAACCCAAAAAGACGATTTTTCGATAATAACAGTTAAATTTTCATACAAAAAGGATGCCTTTTTAAAACAATTATTTAATTTTTAATCAAACAGTTGCATTTTCATCGAAGAAAGATCAATTTTCTACTAAAGCAAATGACTTTTTAAATCAGAAAGACAAATATAAAAAAATATAGTTGAATTTTCATCGAAAAAATATTTAAATTAATTTTTCTACACAAAATGTGAATTTTTCTCAAAAGATAAATTTTCTACGAAATAGTTGAATTTTCAACCAAACAGTTGCATTATAATCAAAACTAGCTGTGAATTCGATCTCGAGTGTTTCCACTTTGTTTGTATTTATAATTATATGGTGCTCATTTCACGAGCACTTTGCTTCCCGATAGCAAATGTATTTGCTTCCTCATAGAGGAAGCATTAGTTATTTTTTTCAATAATAGGCAAACCGAAGTCTTCATTTTGCTCAATTTGAAAATAGAAATTTACCAAAAATGAAAAATTACAGAATAATACAAAAATGTTTTAAATAACAAGACAAATCAGACAAATCAAATATTGGGATCGAAATAATAATTTTTTGAGCTGGAAAAGGGAAAGGAAAAGTTCTGTCGCACCCTATCCCTTTCCCAGCTTTACGATTTCTTCACAAAACTTGTCATAATATTACTCTATTTGAAAATTTATGATCAAAAAGTCTTTTCTATTCATGCGTCAACTTTAAATTATGTCGATGAAAAAAGTTTTTCTGTTTGAACCTGATGATTCAGATATTATAAATGAGCAGAAATTCCCTAATCTTCAATAAAGTGTATTATTATTATTATAGATCAATCAATTTGCCTTGAATCAAGAGATTTTTTGCGTTCTTGCATCAATTTTGAATTATGTTACTGAAAAGAAGTTTTACTATGAAAAACCGTGTTTTCAAATATTATGCAATTTCACAATTTCCATAGTCTTCAATAAAATGTCTTAATATTATAGGTCAGTCGATTTATCTCGAATCAACACATATTTTCTGTTCTTGCATCAACTTTGAATTATGTTAATGAAAACAGTTTTACTATAAAAAAACGATTTTCAAAATATATAAATTACCATAACCTCCCTACTCTTTGATAAAATGCATTATTATTATAGGTCAATGGATTCGTTTCGAACCAACGAATCTTTTATATCCTTGCATCAACTGTGAATTATGCTAGTGAAGAAAGTTTTACTATAAAAAACCGATTTTCAAAATATATAAATTACCATAACTTCCCTACTCTTCAATAAAATGTATTAATATTATAGGTCAATAGATTCGTCCCGAACCAATGAATCTTTCACATTCTTGCATCAACTTTGAATTATGCGAATGAAAAAAGTTTTACTATAAAAAACCGTATTTTCAAATATTATGCATTACCATAACTTCCTTACTGTTCAATAAAATTCATTAATATTATAGGTCAATCGATTCGACTCGAATCAACACATCTTTTCTGTTTTTACATCAACTTTAAATTATGTAAATGAAAAAAGTTTTACTATAAGAAACCGATTTTCAAAATATATAAATTACCATAACTTTCCTACTCTTCAATAAAATGTATTAATATTATAGGTCAATAGATTCGTCCCGAACCAAGGAATCTTTTATATTCTTGCATCAACTCTGAATTATGCTAAAGAAAAAAGTTTTACTATAAAAAACCGATTTTCAAAATATATAAATTACCATAACTTCCCTACTCTTCAATAAAATGTATTAATATTATAGGTCAATCGATTCGTCCCGAACCAAGGCATCTTTTATATTCTTGCGTCAACTTTGAATTATGCGAATGAAAAAAGTTTTGCTATAAAAAACCGTTTTTTAAAATATTATTGAGTGCTAGAAAAAAAATGCATTAAATATTTTTGAAATCCTTCGGTCAGTTTCAAGATATTAGTGAGGAAAATAAGCTCTCCAAATTTCATCAATTTATCTGCAACCGTTTTCTAGTTATCGTGTTCACAAAAAAGCGTGACATCCACACATCCACACATCCACACATCCATACATCCACACATCCACACACACACACATCCGGACAATTGCTTAGAACATTGTATTAGACATTTTTAAATTAGGGAGGGTTCAATTAAATGAATTAAAAAAATTTGAAAAATGTCACCATTACAAAGCTTCCTCTATGAGGAAGCAAAAGGATTAATTTTCTGCTCAGATAGATGAATTTTTTAATAAAAAATATACATTTTCCAAAAAATAGTTGGATTTTTATCCAAAAAACATTTAAATTTATTTTTCAACACCAAAATATGAATTTCTGTCAAAAAGTAAATTTTCTACGAAATAGTGGAATTTTCAAGCAAAATGATTAATTTATGAACAAAACTGTTGCATTTTCAAACAAATAATAAAATTTACAACTAAAAAGATCATTTTCAGGAAGAAGCAACTGCAAAAAAAGAAATATAAATACGAAGCAAATAAATTACTAAGAAGAATGTTATATCAGGATTACCGCAAAACTTAATTTTAAAAATTCTCTATTTTTTCCCTAACCACCTTTTCATTTTCCCTGACCATTAATATTCAAAAACCAGAATATTACATTTGTAACATTTTGAACCTAGAATCTTTTATAAGCGGAATAAAATAATTTCAAATAAAAGTTGAAAATTATCAAATCTATTCGGTTTGACAGTTATTTGAAGTTATATAAATCTCGGACTTTTGTAAGATTTTTTTCCAAATCCCTGACTTTTTCCTGAATTAAAAAAAAAATTGTTGTTGGCTAGGTTCCTCTTTTCACTCACCAGTTTTCTTTGGTGCGTAAAGTTAAATTCATATTAAATTTCTGTACAATTTCTGCGAGATACTTATGTAATTTGTGAATTTCCGAAAGTTACATACATGAATGAAGAACCCCCCCCCCCCCCCTTCAGTAACAAATCGTAACAAAATCTTTTGACCCCTTCCTCCCCCTTAAGCTGTTACGTAATTTAAGTACGATCCCAAATAAAATAGTTTGAAGAATGAATCAATGAATTTTTTAAGTGTTGAAAATTATATCATTTTTGAACAATTTTAACTTAAAAACAGTACAATTTAGTGATTATAAGTTGTTTCTTGAAAATCTTAAATGAAAAATGTCATTTACAAATGAAAAATTTAAAAAAAAATGAAACAATGAAAACTTTAAAATAATAAATATATTAATTGAAATGTTTTTGAAAATTAAAAAAAGATTTTGAAGTTTCAATCGGATGCATACATTTAATTAATTACGTAAGGCATTCAAATTGAAATAGTTCAATTTTTAACGTAAAAATCTATAAATTATTTAATTATAAGCAGATTCAGAATCGTCTTATAAAATCAATTTTATTATAATTCTATTGTTAAGAGTCGTACTACAGTCCAATTTAAAAATAAATACTTAATTTATATTTACAGTTTATCAACTTAACATTTTTCTTGTTTTCTTTTTTTTTTGTCGAAGTTAACCCGTACCACCGAGCCTTTGAAATTAACATGGGGTTTTAAATGGGAAAAGCTTGATTTAGAAAAAAATGAGAAAAAGAGCTAATTGTTATAAAATTTTTGTGTATTGTTATTATGCTTGAAAAGTGACCCCAAAAAATGCGAAATAGCAGTTCTCTATTAAATTCATACTAAAAACGGTGTTCTTCGGATTTTCTTCACAAGAATTATTTTTAATTAATAAGGGACGAGTTTCCAAGTATTTTGTAAATAAGTTTTTATTATTCAAACAATAATCATTTGTTTATTCAAATCCAGCAAAACATGCCGGATATGTCAATAGAGAGAAAATCTACAGTTTATTATTATTAAAGTAGGGTTATTGTTACATTGTTAGATTAGGATTATTATCCTATTGGAAAATAACTGTCCAGAAACTTTTGCACGACATTATATATAAGAGAAAATAAATTTTTATACTCCCACATGTGCGTGAGTTATTATTTGCTTTATGTAAGATTTCAATTTCAGTCAACGTTTACCGACGATGTCTACACATAAATCTGTCTTGGGTCATAGTTTAGGACGCACGTGATTTATTTTGTATAGAATTAACCTTTTTCGTTAAAATTCATGTATTTTATTTAATTTCTTTGGTTAAAAAATATGTTTTCTTATTGAAAATTAATTTTTTAAACTAAGAATTTAACTCAATTTCTTATCGAGATTTTTTTACATTCAAATTTAATCTTTTTGGTAAAAAATTCAGCTGTTCAGTTGAAAATTTATTTTATTTGCTTAAAAACTTATTTCTTTGACTAAAAATTAAATCATTTTATACTTTGTTAAAAATTTATGTTTTTTAGTTGAAAATTAATCCATTCAGTTGAAATTTTTTTCTGGAAATTTCCAACCTTTTTGGTTGAAGAGGCAACTATTGGATTGAAAATTCCATTAAAAATGAAAAATTTTGATGGAAAATTCATGTATTTTCTTAAAAATTGTTCTTTTTTGGTAGAAAATTAATCTTCTTGGTTGAAATTTTTATTCATTTCTACAGTGGAAAATTATTTTTTATATTGAAAATTAACTTTTTTAGATAAAAATGTAAAAATTCATTTTTCCAACTAAAAATTCAAATATACTCCATTCTTTACAGTTGAAAATTATTTTTTATATTGAAAATTAACTTTTTTAGATAAAAATGTAAAAATTCATTTTTCCAACTAAAAATTCAAATATACTCCATTTTTCGATTTTCTTAATAGCCATTTCATATTTTCGGTTGAAAATGTAACTGTTCTGTTGAAAATTCATTTTATTTGTTCACAAACTTATTTCTCTCTCTGAAAATGAAACTATTCTATTCTTTGTTTAAAATTTATTTTTTTGTTGAAAATTTGTCTTTTTTTCATCAAAGATTCATCTTTTTAGTTGGAAATTCACACAATTGATGAAATGTTGTTTTTTTATTGTTTTTGTTTGAAGATGCATTATTTTAGTTGAAAGTTGATTTCTTTCATTGAAAATTGAACAAATTTTATTGAAAGTATGCTTTTTTGTTGTTGTAAAAAATAATGTTCACAGCGAAAAAGGTAGCTACTTCATTTTTACTAGAAAATTGATCTTTTCAAGTTGAAAATTCACTTATTTTGTTAGAAACATTTTCTCTTTCAAGAGAAATTCTATTATTTAGGCAGAAAATTCAGATTTTTCCGTTAGAAATTCAACCTTGTTTTTAAACATTAGTCTTCGAAGATCTCCCGCCTCGAAGTTCGAAGTCAGTTTTCCAGTGCCGTCCGATGTTTTTTTATCACCCGCATCCTTATATGTCAATTTTTAAATACTATAAATACTCCTAATGGAAGTGAAAATCTCTATGAAAATTCTGCAATCTATACTTTCTTTAAAGTGAATCGTTAATATCACACAAAAGTAAACTTTATATCACTCATTTGATGAAAATTCACAATACTTCGCGTTATTTTATAATATACTGGTATTAAAATAATACAACACTTATATCAATTATTACATATCAGAATTTTTACTTTCGGACTTGAGATTTTACATAACTCTCTTGTATTATTTATAGTTCTGTTCTGTATTAAATCCTAAAATAATTGCAAACTTTATCTAAATGTAGTAATGTCCTCCATTTACCTAACTAATTGGGTAAATTCTAATGAACAAATTTTCTCCGTGCAGGTTGACTTGTTTCAACACAAGTAGTGTAAGTCCTGATAAATATACCGAATTGCTCTTGAAGAAGATTATATTGCCAATTTGTGGCTTTAACATTTGCCAGGGTCAAAAGTAAATAACTTTTAGTTTGTAAATTTTATTGTCCATTATACTCCGACCTCTATAAAATATAGACCCCACCGGCAGGGCCTGCCATTTTCAGGAATCAGGTAGCTGGGTGAGGACCAAGCAGTTGACATCTGCTAAGGATTAAAACTTTACAACCGATAAAACTTGTAATTTTGTAATAAATAATTTTAAAATAAGAAATTCGGAACCTGTCTGTCTCAACAACTGCAGGCATATCAAATTTTGGATGAAAAGATTAAATCTGTCATTTTCTAGAAGTATATAGTAAACTGTTGGAGATAGGAAAAAATGGACAACATTTTTAGATTCGCCGTCCAAACAAAATTATTTGATAATATGAAGATGTTTTCAAATATTTTGCAAATTTCATTATTAAGTTAACAGAAGATACGGCAGAACCCTGCAAAATAGTTTTTACTTGACAAAGATTAGATACAATAATATTCTTTGTAAAAAAACAGCTTCAGGTTCTAGAAAAAGTTTTTTTTTTTTCAAACATAGGCGATATATGGGTGATTGTCAAATTGTGGGCAAATTTTAGCACATACAGTGGCAATCATATTATTATTAGGAATTAAATATTTCATAACGGAAATTGATTTTCTCACATGTAAAAATTTTTAATTCAAAAAGGGCAGTTATGAAAATAAGAAATAATAATGAATCTATGCGCACGCGCACATAATCAGTCGTACGCTGTTCTATTGTACCGTACGGTAATGATGCGAGAAAAATGTTAAAGTTTAACCTTTTTTAATTTTTATCAAAAAATAAAAAATTTTAATTCTAAAAAGTCACCTACTTATGAATGAAAACACCGCCAAGCAAGTAACGGAATGGTTTTTATAATTTTTTTTTCACTCCGAAAATGGTTTTTAACGCACGTACGGGAATGACGTTTTTGTTGTCAAGATGCACTTTTCAGTTTTAATATCGGATTCACAAAAAAGAGAGTTAATATTTTAAGCTCAATTTGATAAAATCTTGTATTAAACGATACGCCTAATATTTCTGTATTTTTTACTCAACTGTAACTACAATATTTTACTAGAAAAAAAGACGTACGGTAATGACGTCTGAAATGGCAAAAATTGAGGGACAGACTTCAAGGTTCTTAGCATATTATTTATATTTGACTTAAAAAATGTGCATAGATTAAATGTATGTTCATATGAAGGTTACAAACTTGATACGTTAAGCGTTTTTCAGGTTTCTGTTTAAAAAAAAGGTGAAAATCAGTTTATCCTTGTGCAAAGTGAGTTTGGGACGCCGTACGGTAATGACGTTTCGGGTGTTCTTATATTAACCCGAATCCGCGCAAAAAATTTTGTTTCTCCAAACAAAATCTGAAACGGGGAATACCCTCCTCAGCTCAAGGTCGCCAACTTGCACCAAACAGCAGCCTAAAATTATTTGGGTAACCTCCCTGAATAGTATACGACGGGTTTGCGCGAGATTTAAATGTGAAAGACCAGGATAAGTCGTTTTTCATAAACCACTGCTCGCTGTACCATATATGACCCCGTGGGCGGATTCGGGTTAAATTGAAGTAAATAGGAACAGCAATGAAAAAAAAGAACTGACCATTTTGTAGAGGATGATAATACGTGTTCATTAAAATTAAAAAAAAATCAGCACGAGTTTCTAAGTTAATGTTATATTACTGGGACTTCAAGTTCGCCTTCAATTTAACAATTACCCATATAGAGGATGATTTTATTGATTAATATCAAAATTGTAAAAAAAGACTTTCTAAACAGGCATTCAGAAGTAAATACAAAGTTTAAGAAAATTCTATACCTTTTTACAATGAGTACCGGGCGAAAAATGTAAATATTTTCGTAAAAATATAAAAAAATGACAATTTTTGGACAAATTTTCTTTCTTATTACAAGTTTTTGAAATTTCAATTGGAGATAGATTATTTTTAGGAATATATGCATGTAGCAAGACAACCTCATTTTTATATATTTTGCCACAAAAACTGTTTATAACAACGGTTAGTGTTAACTTTTTAATGATTGCTGTGATTAATGTCATTCCAATAATAAAACGAAGAAGTTGTTTCAAATATAATTCTTCACTGATTTTTACCTTTTTTTAGTTTTAAGATTACCATTTTTAAAAATCTTAAGATTGAAAATCTCTGGACAAATTTTAACAGATTTTTTATTCTGAAAAATGAATTTCAAGAGAAAATTGAAGAAGATTTCAAAACATTTCATATTTCCCAACATTTCGAAAAAGAATGTTAAAGATTTTGAAGCAAAAGTTTTCTATTTTGCAAGGTCAAAAAATTTCATAATAAATTTCAGTAAGTAGAGGAGAAATTCAGAAGTTTTTAAAAGATTTAAAAATAAATTGAAACATGAATAGATTCAAACAAATTTAAGACAAAATGTAGATCTTTGAAAGGATTCAAGAAAATAAAAAAATTTTCTTAAGATTTCTAGAAAAATTGTTGAATAATTCAAAAAAAAAAAAAAAAATCTGGAAGATTTCGAAGCCATTTTGAAAATTTTGCAAGTTGTTCGAAAATTGTTCTTAAAACATTTAGAGTTTCAAAGTTTTTTAAAGGATTTCAAAAGGTTTCGAAGAAAAAAAATTTTTCAGGGTCCTGAGAAAATTTATATATTTATCATTTATGTTTGAAAAATTAATCTTAAGAGGATATATTGAAAGATTTTCAAAATTTTTTAAACAGAAACTGGAAGATTTGAAGGCAATTTATTCGATTTCGCAGAGTTTTTCAGGCATTTTTTTGATTTTGAAAGATTTTCCCCAAAAGATATATTTGAATCTAAGAAGTATTAAAAGTCTTAAAAATTATTTTTCGGCTCAAATAGAAAAACTACATGCGCATGCGTAGTACGCGATTGATGATGCTAGTATCTAAAATATAAAAATGACGTCAATTATTTTTGTCATAAAAATTACTTTTAAAAAGTTACATTTTTGAACGGTGACAATAACGATAACTAGTTACTTTTCTCGCCATATAACGGCAACGATAACTCATTAATTCTGAAAAGTAACTTGCCCATTATTGTATTTGATATCAATTTTGAAGAAACCGAAAATCGTTTTCCCTTTTCAAAAAAATCCTTTTTTGGAGCACTCCAATATAACACATGTTCTTATACAAATATTTAGGGGGCAACTTTTCACTATTTTTATAATTTTTCAAACAGAGCGAGTGAGCGTGAATTGTATTGCAACGCATTTCAAGCCATATACGCATACTCTACTTTCCAGCAGATTGGAGACCGTAAAATACTTTAATTGAATTCTTGAGCAATAAAGTGAGCCAGACTATTTTGCGGTCGCGGCAATGTGCTGCTACACAATCAAGGGTGGACATATATGCACAAGATACACATACTGAACATTTTTCACATACACTTGCTCAACACCTATAATACTCATCTAATAAAAGTTTGATGCTTTAATACCACAACTGAACAATATTACAAGTATCAAAGCATTAAAGACACGGCTTGTGAGGATAACATTTCATAAAAAATATATTATATAGAGCCCGCACAGTATGTACTGAAAATATGAACGAAAGTTCTCAGAAATATTAAAGATCAACAAATTCGAATAGTATCTTCATGAGTAACTTCAAATTAGCATACCATAGGAAGTAAAGGAGGCTCAAGAGGTATGCCAGAACAGGAAACTGTGGCGACAAATATTTTTAAAGAAATGCAGGACGGTTTATTCATAGTAAACTATACACTGAAATTACAGAGTGTTCGTTGCGTGGACCCGACGGAGCGCGGACATCGAATCTAGCCAAAATGTAGGGATACAAACGCGACGCTAGTTCGAGCAAGAGTGCCTAAACAGCCCCCAGCAAGGCAAACTTCCACCCGGAAAATCTTAGGGGAAGAATAAGTCCCTCCTACGAAGTCCGAGGCAAAGGGTAGCTGGGACCGAGAGCAATTGTCGAGGGACGGACGTGAGCTTCTTAAAAACAAGCGGATTAGCCAGTGCGTTAGGCAATCGAGTTTATTACTATTGACCATAAATGAAGGTCTGGCGCGACAGCAGCCAAAACATAAAGTTTATTGTGTTTGGAGAAAGTAGGAAACTTCTGCCAAACACGTGTAGAGAAAACGCACGCCACAAACACATTTCTCTTATTTTAAATGGCATTACATTTTTTTAATTTGATGTTTTTCAATGTACTTCAAAAAATGTAACACTTATTTTCCATAAGAAAAAAATAAGTTTTTGTAAATTTATTCTTAAGGGTGTTGGTTAACTCCGACTTGGAATTTTTTTTATAGGCACGGCACTGACTCCATATATAATTTTTCCCAAGTGTTTGAGAGCGAAAGAAAGAAAACTTGTCAAATATCCGGGGTTTTGCGAGATGCTCGGATCAACGAAATTTATAGGAATGAAGCCTTTTGCTGAGGCAATAATTATTGTCGCGGAAATTATGAATTTTTCGAAAGGGAGAAATCTGCGGATTGAACGGCGAGAACCGTTCGCAAATTTATTTTTTTACTCACAATTCGGACATCACAGAAGTATTTCCAGACCTTAGCCAATATTCGAAGAACCAAAACTTGATGATGGCGAACCTCAATTTCGCGAAATACGTCGCGAAATGGAGAAAAATGTGGAACAAAATTAAGATGTCCTGTGTATCTGAGGACCATAAGACTGTATTGGTAAGCAGCAAAGCAAACTCGGCATACAGACCGGCTGTCAAATTCGCGCTCCGAATCTTCAATGCTCTGAAGTCCGCACCACACATTGCCACTCGCGAAATCGTGGCGCAAATATTTCAAAAGTTTTTGAAGAAAGCAACTGCAAATGCACCAATTTTATAGATAAATCAATTTATGATTGTATGTAAATTTGTAAATTTACCCAGTTTGAAATTATAACTTTGAAATTATTATTTGAAAATTTTTAAATATTAAATTATAAATTTATCAATTTATCCAGCGATAAATTCCGAAACCATGAAATTTCGAAATTAGGCCCTCTGCAAGTTTATTTATAAATTCCAAGTCTATCAAGCGGTCCAAATATAAATTAATTATATGAAGAAGCTTGTAACGGGGGACACGGATTGTGGTCATCTTTTGTGAGCGAAGAGGGCCTCATATGAGATAAAAAAAGCTGAAACAGTTTACTAAGATGGAAAGCGGTTAACGAGAAAACGGGTTACAAGAAATCCACGCAAAATAACTATGGGTTTGAATTATAGGACTAAAGAGTAAGCAGTGGCGGGGTAATGGTCTAGGTTCTAGGCTACAGATTCTGACGTCATGTGTTCGAGTCCTCGTACTCTCTTCAATTTTTTTTTGCTTCTAATTTTTCTCAATACATTACCGTGAATATTCATAACTATTATAAAAACAACAATAAAAAGTTTCAAAAATATTTTTCAGGAATACAAAAATTATTATTGTTGACACAACAATATTTTTATAATCTGTTGATTTTTTCATCGATCATTTCTTTGATTCACGCATAAATTTGGGGATTTCCGAAATTATAAAAACTAGTTATTTTTAAAGTTATGACAATTTTTTGCTGATAAATTTTAATATTTTTTGAATAGGGTGGAGCAACAAAAATCTTTTTTGTTATAAGCTTTTGGAGGGCGGGGGTGCTAAAAAATGTCCTTTATCCTCCAATAAATTATCAATAAAATGAAGAACATGAATAAAATCAATAAAATTAATAAAACAAATAAATCGCATAAAATAAATCAAATAAATGAAATCAATAAAGTCAATGAAATCAGTGAAACCGATAGAAATTTTATTTGATTGATTCGATTGATGCTGTTCATTTTATTGATAATAAATTGATTTTATTGATTTTCGTGATTCATTTGATTGCATTTTTCAAAAAATCGAATATTTATACTGATTTTCTTTATTTTATCACAAAATACAATGAAATGAATCAGTAAAATCAATAAATTGAATAAAATCACTATTATCGAGAAAATCAAATTATAAACAATAAAGTCAAAATTATACTGATTTCAGTGATTTCATTCAATTTATTGATTATTTGTATTCATTTCATCGTATTTTTTAATAAAATAAAGAAAATCAGTAGAGGAAATGGCTCGAATTTGATATAGGGCTTGAATTTGTGCCACCTGGATTTCTGGAAAACTAAAAGATGTACTAGGTGAGTAACAGTAGGAACTGAATGCACTCAAGTGTAGTGGAAAATAGTGACAGTTTCACTGTTTCATTTGCATCACAAAACGTGTGAGATGCAGAGAAATAAAAAATCGGATATCCTGAGTTCATTCCAGGGAAGTCTTAAATGTCTATTCATTATTTCGGGAATGTAGTTTTTCCAATAAATGCTGTATGTAGTAGTAAAGTAGGGTTAGTAGAATAGTATTGCTCGGTAGATATGGAGATGCTTCTGTTTATGGATTATGTTTTTTAAACATGAACATTTTGTACCTGGTGGCTCTAATTTGATATACCATGGGTGGCTCGAAACTGATATACCAGAAAATCACAGTTAGACATTATTCAGCTCCCTGAATGTTAAAAAAATGGGTTCATGTATTCATTCACGTATGTATGTGTATGTCTGTGCTTGTTTAGTGTGGATTCATGTGATTCTAACAATGACGAGTGTAGTGTGTATACTAACTCTTATTGTCCAATTTGTCTTCTTTGCAGATTTCAGAATGTCAAATACCAAATTCGCTTATACTTTGTATCATCCTAAATAAAATTAATAAATATTTTCATATCGGAAACTTGCTTATTTTTCATGTATTTCGATGTTTTTATAGGTATATCAAATTAGAGCCACTATTTTCCGATTTTCGAAAAACTCGTTTTTTGGAAAATCTTTATTTAAAAAAAAGCGTTTATGATATAAAAAAATCAATTGAACCATCTGAAAGGTTATTGAATAACCTTTCGAATGACCTATTGTTGGTCGAATTTCGGTTCATAGAGTCCCGGCAATCCACCGAAAAGTAGTTGGTATATCAAATTCGAGCCCTTTCCTCTATGAATATCCGATTCTTTTATTAAAAAATACAATGAAATGACTCAATGAAGTCAATAAATTGAATAAAATACTAAAATCCAATTATTATCCTCAAATCAAAATTGCACTGATTTCAGTGATTACAGTGATTTCATTCAATTCATGGATTTTAATGCTTTGACTGATTTATTTTATTGATTCTATTGATTTTCTTGATTTTATTTTATTGATTTCGTTGAATTTATTGCTTTTTTATTGTAAATGTGTATTTAAATTTTGCATTAAAAAATACAACCAAATGAATCAATGCAATCAATAAAATGAATAAAATACTAAAATCAAATTATTATCGATAAAATCAAAATTGCACTGACTTTACTGATTGTAGTGATTATATTCAATTTATTCAATTCATTGATGTTATTGATTTTTTTATTTTATTGATAATAATTTTTTTTAGTGATTTTATTAATCTACTTGATTTTTTTGATTAAAAAATAGAATGGAATAAATCAATGAAAGCAATAAATTGAATGGAATCACTAAAATAAATAAAAGCGATTCATTCTCAACAAAATCAATAAAATAAACAACATCAATGAAATCAATAAAATCCATACAATAAAAACTAGCTGTGAATTCGATCTCGAGTGTTTCCACTTTGTTTGTATTTACAATTATATGATGCTCATTTCACGAGCACTTTGCTTCCCGTTAGAAAATGTATTTGCTTTCTCATAGAGGAAGCTTAGTTATTTTTTTCAATAATACACAAACCAAAGTCTTCATTTTGCTCAATTTAAAAATAGAAATTTACCAAAAATGAAAAATTACAAAATGATACAAAGAATGTTTTAAATACAAAGACAAATCAGACAAATTAAATCTTGCGTTCGAAATAATAATTTTTTGAGCTGGAAAAGGGAAAGGAAAAGTTCTGACGCACCCTATCCCTTTCCCAGCTTTATGATTTCTTCACAAAAATTGTCATAATATTACTCTATTTGAAAATTTATGATCAAAAAGTCTTTTCTATTCATGCATCAACTTTAAATTATGTCGATGAAAAAAGTTTTTCTGTTTGAAACTGAGGATTCAGATATTATGAATGAGCAGAACTTCCCTAATCTTCAATAAAGTGTATTATTATTATTATAGATCAATCGATTTGCCTCGAATCACGAGATTTTTTCCGTTCTTGCATCAATTTTGAATTATGTTACTGAAGAAAGTTTTACTATGAAAAACCGTGTTTTCAAATATTATGCAATTTCACAATTTCTAAACTCTTCAATTAAATGTATCAATATTATAGGTCAATCGATTCGCCTCGAATCAACACATCTTTTCTGTTCTTGCATCAACTTTGAATTATGTTAATGAAAAGAGTTTTACTATAAAAAAACAATTTTCAAAATATATAAATAACCATAACTTCCCTACTTTTGGATAAAATGCGTTATTCTTATAGGTCAATCGATTCGTTTCGAACCAAGGAATATTTTATATTGTTGCATCAACTCTGAATTATGCTAATGAAAAAAGTTTTACTATAAAAAAGCGATTTTCAAAATATATAAATTACCATGACTACCCTACAATTTGATAAAATGCATTGAAATAATAGGTCAATCGATTCGTTTCGAACCAAGGAATCTTTTATATTCGTGCATCAACTCTGAATTGTGCCAGTGAAAAAAGTTTTACTATAAAAAACCGATTTTTAAAATATATAAATTACCATAAGTTCCCTACTCTTCAATAAACTGTATTGATGTTATAGGTCAATCGATTCGTCCCAAACCAAGGAATCTTTTACATTCTTGCATCAACTTTGAATTATGCTAATGAAAAAAGTTTTACTATAAAAATCCGTATTTTAAAATATTATGCATTACCATAGCTTCCTTACTCTTCAATAAAATTTATTATTATTATAGGTCAATCGATTTGACTCGAATCAACACACCTTTTCTGTTTTTGCATCAACCTTAAATTATGTTAATGAAAAAAGATTTACTATAAAAAACCGATTTTCAAAATATATAAATTACCATAACTTCCCTACTCTTTGATGAAATGCATTATTATTGTAGGTCAATCGATTCGTTTCGAACCAAAGAATCTTTTATATTCTTGCATCAACTCTGAATTATGCTAGTGAAAAAAAGTTTCACAAAAAAAAAACGATTTTCAAAATATATAAATTACCATAACTTCCCTACTCTTCAATAAAATGTATTAATATTATAGGTCAATCCATTCGTCCCGAACCAAGGAATCTTTTATATTCTTGCATCAACTTTGAATTATGCGAATGAAAAAAGTTTTACTATAAAAAACCGATTTTTAAAATATTGTTGAGTGCTAGAAAAAAAAATGCAATGAATATTTTTAGAAATCCTTTAGTCAGTTTTAAGATATTAGTGAGGAAAATAAGCTCTCCAAATTTCATCAATTTATCTGCAACCGTTTTCTAGTTATCGTGTTCACAAAAAAGCGTGACATCCACACATCCAGACATCCACACACACATCCACACATCCACACACACACACGCACTCGGACAATGGCTTAGAACATTGTATTAGACATTTTTAAATTAGGGAGGGTTCAATTAAATTGAATTTAAAAATTTTGAAAAATGTCACCATTACAAAGCTTTCTCTATGAGGAAGCAAAATCAATGAAATCAATGAATTGAATAAAATCACTAAAATCAGTATAATTTTGACTTTATTGTTTATAATTTGATTTTCTCGATATGAGTGATTTTTTTCAATTTATTGATTTTGTTGATTCATTCCATTGTATTCTGTGATAAAATAAAGAAAATCAATATAAATATTCGATTTTTTAAAAAATACAATCAAATGAATCACTAAAATCAATAAAATCAATTTATTATCAATAAAATGAAGAACATCAATCAAATCAATCAAATAAAATGTATATCAGGTTCACTGATTTCATTGACTTTATTGATTTTATTGATACATTTATTTGATTCATTTTATCCGTTTTATTCGTTTTATTAATTTTATTTATTTTATTCATGTTCTTCATTTTATTGATAATTTATTGGAGGATAAAGGGCATTTTTTAGCACCCGCGCCCTCCAAAAGCTTATCACAAAAAAGATTTTTGTTGCTGCACCCTATTCAAAAAATATTAATATTTATCAGCAAAAAATTGTCATGACTTTAAAAATAACTAGTTTTTATAATTTCGGAAATCCCGAAATTGATGCATGAATCAAAGAAATGATTGATAAAAAAATTAACAGATTATAAAAATATTTTTGTGTCAACAATAATAATTTTTGTATTCCTAAAAAATATTTTTGAAACTTTTTATTGTTGTTTTTATAATATTTATGCGTATTCACGGTAATGTATTGAAAAAAATTAGAAACAAAAAAAGAAATTCAAGAGAGTGCGAGGGCTCGAACACACGACGGCAGAATCTGTAGCCTAGAACCTAGACCATTACCCCGCCACTGCTTAACTCTGTAGTCCTATAATTCAAACCCATAGTTATTTGCGCGGATTTCTTGTAACCCGTTTTCTCGTAAACCGCTTTCCATCTTAGTAAACTGTTTCAGCTTCTTTTATCTCAAATGAGGCCCCTTTCGCTCACAAAAGATGACCACAATCCTTGTCCCCTGTTACAAGCTTCTTCATATAATTAATTTATAGTTGGACCACTTGATAAACTTGGAATTTATAAATAAATTTGCAGAGGGCCTAGTTTCGATATTTCAGAAAACGAATTTGATGGTTTCGGAATTTATTGCTGGATAACTTGATAAAATTATAATTTATAATTTCAAAATTTTCAAATCATAATTTCAAAGTTATAATTTCAAACTGGGTAAATTTACAAATTTACACACAATCATAAATTGATTTATCAATAAAATTAGTGCATTTGCAGTTGCTGTCTTCAAAAACTTTTGAAATATTTGCGCCACGATTTCGCGAGTGGCAATGTGTGGTGAGCATTGAAGATTCGGAGCGCGAATTTGACAGCCGGTCTGTATGCCGAGTTTGCTTTGCTGCTTACCAAACAGTCTTATGGTCCTCACATACACAGGACATCTCAATTTTGTTCCATATTGTTCTTCATTTCGCGACGTATTTCGCGAAATTTAGGTTCGCCATCATCAAGTTTTGGGTCTTCGAGTATTGGCTAACCCCTGGAAATACTTCTGTGATGTCAGAATTGTGGGTAAAAAAATAAATTTGCGACCGGTTCTCGCCGTTCAAATGCTGTCTTCTGCTATCCGCAGATTTCTCCCTTTCGAAAAATTCATAATTTCCGCGAAAATAATTATTTTCTCAGCAAAAGCCTTCATTCCTATAAATTTCGTTGATCCGAGGATCACGCAACACCCCGGATATTTGACAAGATTCCTTTTTTTCGCTCTCAAATACTTGGGAAAAATTATATATCGAGTCAGTGCGGTGCCTATAAAAAAAAATTCCAAGTCGGAGTTAACCAACACCCTTAATCGTCAATATTACGTAAATCGAGTTGAAATTCAACCTTTCTCTTTATAATTAGCCATAAAATACGAACCAAAACTTATTTTTTAAATATCAGCAGCACAAGTCTGTTTTATAGGGTCCGAAAAGAAACCTCATAAGTGAAAAATTGGGTTTTGAGAGTTCTTCCCTCTAATTATGTTTTTTTTGTTTTAAAAATACAAATTGTGTATAATACATAAGATATCACTTTCTACTGTTAAATTAATGTTTATATTTTAAGAAGTTGTTTCAAATATAATTCTTCACTTATTTTACCTTTTTTTTTAGTTTTAAGATTACCATTTTTAAAAGTTTAAAACTTTTTTTTTTTTTTAAAGTCATCATTCACAATTTTCTCCTAGATTAGAGTTAAAAAGTCGCTTTTTCCCCGAATTTTTCGACATCCTTTCAACTTTTCAATTAGAGTGAGGTAATGATTAACTTAAGTTAACAATCATGATTGTTTAAAAATGATGTATTTTATTTTTAATAATAATAATGCTATAATGTTGTGGTTGTTTCTGATATTTTAAAAATTTTGGACCACTTTTTACTTAGAGTGATGTAATAGCTAATGAAATTTAGCAAACCTAATTGTTTAAACCAATTATAACTGTTGATAACTATCTGTTTCTTTATTAATGCTAGATAGTTGCGGTTTTTTCTGAAATTTCTAATTTTTTGTCCACTTTTCACTTAGTGAGTTAATAGTTAATGGAGGTTAACAAAAATATTTATTAAAACAACTGATCATCGTTTATAACTATCTCCTTTTAGATTAATGCTAGACAGTTGAGCTTTTTTCTGAAATCTCTAGTTCCGCTTTGACTTTTTAGTTATGAACAAGTAATAAATGTACATGAACAAGAATAATTTTTTTAAATGGTATTGTATTTTCTCAATGTGAATTTTTCGACTCTTGTGCCATAAAAAAAATGAATTTAAACAAAAGGGCTATCTTACAGTAGAGATAAAATTGAAGAATGGAATAATTAGAAGTAGGTAGGAGAAGTAGGTCTGTGAATGACTTGTAAACATTTTGTTTCAAATTACAACACGAAGCTGATCGCAAAGCATAAAAGAAAAATTTGGTATTACACATGTTTTAGGCCAAATGATTAATTTATTATAACATCTCACGGGATGAGGTAGACATACTGCAGTCAGGAAATTGCGTCAGGTACTCTGTGTTACCACTTGTAGTAATTATTGTTCATCACTATCGTCTCTAGCAAGAAGTGAATGAAAGTCAGTTGGCAATTTCACATATATCTGTGGTATTTTCGGCAAATATATTCACAAAAAAGAAAGAAAATGTTTTCAAATGATTCTTTCTAATGTTGATTTATTATTTCTTCATAACTAAACAGCCAAAGCAAAATAAAAAATTTCAACAAAAAAACCGCAACTTTTTAGCAATCATCTAAGAGATGATAGTTATAAACAATAATCCGTTTTTGAACAATAATTTTTGTCAATTTCCATTAATTATTACCTAACTTAGTAAAAAGGGGACAAAAAGTTTAAAATTTCAGTAAAACTGCAACTACCTACCATTCTTACAGTAGAAGATAGTTTTACACAAAATAATTTGTCTAAAGAATCATCTCTTATAAATTGCATTAATTATTATTACCTCACTCTAAGAATGAAGTAGACAAGAAGTAAAAAATTTCAGAAAAACCGCAGCTATCTAGCATTCACATAGGAGGAGAAAGTTATAAACAATGGTAAACTTTATAGCATTATTCAAAGACAATATTATTAAAAATAATACAAAATTATTTAAGCAATTATGATTGAGTTAATTATTACCGGAATTTTTTAATTCTCTTCAACATAAGGTTAATCCCTTGTTGAAATGAATTATTGTATACTTTAAATTGAAATGATTGACTTTTAGTAATCAGGATGCAAAAGTTGAAAGTTAATATTTGTTAAAGAATTAGTTCCAAGATCCTAATTTAAGGATGCTTGAATTTTCAAACGAGGTTTCGAATTGTTTAATTTTTGACGCTTCAAGTTTGAGCTCAATCATTTTTCAAGTTTCCAATTAGAAAGCATATAATTTTGTACGTTCTCAGAATAGGTTAATTTCAAAGTTTCAAAATATTTATAATCTTCTCAATTTTTAAAGGTGTACACGATTAGCAACTATCTACAATTTCAAATTACAATTACAGGATTGAATAGGCAATTTTAAAACTGTTTAGGTCTTGGAATCTGGGAACTAAAGTTTTTTTGCTTCAAAAGCAAGTAGGTCAAAAACTGATTGTCGAACATTTAGGTAAAAAAAAGTAAGAATACGATAAATCAATCTAAATTTTATTATTTATTCGTAAAAATGAGCATTCGGTAGTTTTTGAGCGAACATTATCTTCTTCGATAATTTACAAATCTCTGTTAATATTAATTTTAAAAATGTTCTTTTCAGTCCAGTTACAATAGGGTTCATGATGATCTTTCTATTAAAAATAAGCATTATTGATGACCTGGAAAATTGTTTGATCCGGAAAATGACCAACCATTCGTTCTTATATTTAATTACGATTATATTTTGAATTTATAGTACGAATACAACTGCAACACAATAATTCATGAAATAGAGCCTTGACAATTTAACAATTTTATAAGAAGAGTTTAGAACTGGGCATTAAAAATTGTCTTAAAATTGTTTTAAAATTGTCAGTAATTGAATAATTTCTTTGATTTTGTATAGTTATAATTTTTATGTTTTATGTTTAGAGACAATCGGTTAGGGCTATAGTCGTTCAGACCTACAGATTCTGAATTTTTACATCAAACATAACTAATTCAATGATTAAGAATTTTCATTCGCTTTTTCCGAAAAAATACTATGTTTCATGTAAAAATTAGAAGTAATAATTTTTCCTCTAATTCATGCAGGGGCGAACACACCGTATACGAAAACTAAGGGGCCCCTACCCAAACGAGCGGGTGAATTCCCAAAAGGTTAGGTGGGTGTAAGTGGTTGAGGGTGGATAAGATCATGAAATGCAGACTTTATTCAAAATCAAACTGTAAACAAATAATATTTTATAATCAATTAGCCCCCGAATTCATGCATGCAATATTCACGCCGAATCAGAGTAACTGTAAAATTTTCGGCAACTTATTCCGAAAATATTACTTTGTACATTAAATGACAATATACAAGCTCTATGTATAAAAAGGAAGATTATACAAATAAGCAAGATATCAGTTATCTTTGTTGCCCAATTTCCTGCGAAAAATAACAGATTTATTAGCATTGTACACAAATTTTGCATGTTTGCAAAACTCAGGGGCTGTCTGCAATAACCGGTTATATAAGTCTAGCTTGTACAAAAAGGATTCAAATTTCAATTTTTCAAACATATGTTGAAATATCAAGTTTGATTGCGCATCTTCTTTTCCTCATGTAAAAACTTATATCACTTGTATTTGTTGAAATTAATAGGAAATACTGCTAATTTTTTCTACACCGAATGGCCTTCTTTAGCTCACTTTTGGACAAATACTGCATTTCTTACGAGCAGCTTATCATTACATTCAAAAATGTTTCATTCACTCATAATGAAGACAATGGTATAAAATTGCACAAAATTGCAATTACTAGAACGTCTACAAAGAAGGCGAGAGCTTACTTCCCTCATTTCTTCAGTCAACACAGTTTAAAAGTTCAAAAAAAGTCCCCTGATTATGAATATCTGGGTTCGGTTTTCGAAGTCATGGTCAGTTTTTGTATACAATTTTTTTCAAACAAATTAATTATTTATTAACAACATGAATTTATAATAACACTTTTAACTCGCTAAGCGAAAATAAAACTTGTTTGCCTCTTGCACTTGAGTTTGCAATCAATATGATAATTATAATAATTGATAATTCATATAATTTGTTAAAAATTCGTTTTTTCTGGTACAAAATTAATAAACTGATTGCTTGAAAATTCGACAATTTCGTTTGAGATTCATTTATTTGGTTTCAAATTCGTGTTTTTTGTTTGAAAATTGAAATATATTCAGTTAAGAAATCATTTATTTGATTAAAAATTCCTTTTTTTATCGGAGCAAAATTAATCTTCTCGGTTGCAAATACAACTACTTGGTTTCAGTTGAAACTTAAATTATTTCCGAGGGGCCGTTCACTGGAGGAATCAGTGATTTTCCTCACTTAGAATCGATTCAGAATCAGGCTCTCGTCAAAAGATCTTTTAGAAATATGTGGGAATCAGCTTGATTCCGTAGAATCTTAAGAGATCGATTCTGAAAGTTTGAAAAATGCGTTCATCAGCAAGATTCAGAAGAAACACCGGGGAATCAGTGAGAATCGCCAAGGATCACTCGGAATCGCTACGATTCCGTGCAGACTCGGGCAGACTCGGGCGAGTCAGCTTGAGTTAGCTTGGGATCAACGCGTTAAAACACGTCAAGTGCGCAGTTTCGAACGCAGGCTACACATACGATAATGATAAGTGTCATAATAATGAATTTTTTATAATGAAATTTCAATTTTTAATATTCTTCTTCATGAAATATAATTAGCCTAATTCTAAATGTAGATGCTTAACATAAGTGCGACACAATGTGTACTTCCAGAGCACTAATATCGGTCCGCATCGGTATTTTATAAACAAAGCTTGACTAAGCAGGCAAAGGAGAGAATGCGTTTTTGGAAATGAAATAGCTTGAAGAATGAATCAATAAATTTTTTAAATGTTCGAAATTATATAATTTTGAAACAATTTTAGGTTGAAACACTACAATTAAAGGATTTTACACTGTTATTTAAACATTCAATTAAAAAAATGTCACTTATAAATTAAAAATTAAAAAACAAATGAAACAATGAAAATTTTTAAGTTTGCATTCAACATTCTGAAATTTTGATGATTCGAGGCTTATTTTATTTTAAATAATTCAATTTCAATTTGTTTATTTCTGAATATTTCATTTTTACTTTATTATTTTAAATTTATTATAACAGATATAGCGAACCCCAAAGCGTGTCCAGAGTTCTTTCAGAGAAATTTGTAAGTGTTCAAAATTATATCATTTTCAAACTATTTCAACTTGAAAGCAGTACAATTTAGTGATTATAAGTTGTTTCTTTAAAAATCTCAATTGAAAAATGTCATTTACAAATTGAAAATTAAAAAAAATGAAACTGCAAATTTTGAAGTTTACATTCAGCACCCTGAAATTCGAACGATTCGAGGTTTATTTTAAATAATTCAATTTTATTTGAAATTGAATAAAAGCATTTAATTATGAATATATTAATCAAAATGTTTTTGAAAATTGAAAAAAGATTTTGAAGTTTCAATCGGATGCAAACATTTCATTAATTACTAAGGCTTTCGAATTAAAATATGTAATTTTTCAAAATAAAAAATAATTTTGAATTTTCCCAGGAATTTAGGACAATTTTTGTATTACCTGAAAATCTTTCAAGCTTCTTAAGAAGCTTCTAAATTTTATTTTGAAAATCTTGAAAAATCTATATTCTGTTTCAAATAATTGATTAACTATTGTGTACATTAAAATTACACAATTTTACTTTAAAATAGAATGTTTTTTAAATAGAAGAATTCAAATTAACACTGTGACGTTCAAAGTTTAAGTTTAGCTCTGTGAAATTTTAAAGATTCAAGGGTTTCTGTTTCAAACAATTCAGTTTCAAATTGTTTAGTTATGAATATTCTATTTTTATAATTTTTTATTTTAAAGGAACAGTCAAAAAGTATTAAGTTACTGAAGAATTGTTATTTTCTTTATTACAAAAATTTCAGTTCGAATGGGTTAAAAATGGAATATTTTAGATTGAAACAATATTTGAATATTATTTTTAATTTAATAAAAGTGTTAAAAGTAGTTGATAAATTTTCAATCGGACGTTTATATTTGTTTACCTACTAAGTTAAATGGAAATAGTTCAAATTTATAACGTTAATACCTGTAAATTATTCAATGTTAAAAAATATTAAGAATGCAATTTAATCTCGAATTCTTGTACTACAGTTCCATTTTTGAAATTGTGAATTAGTTTTTATTTACAGAAGTTTTTTGTCAACAAATATTAATTTCTAACGCTGTTCATTCTGTATTGTTTAAGTCTTCAAAACTGCATTTTAAAAACGCTCCATAATATATATCATAAAATGGTTTCATAATTGAAAAAGTCAACAATTGAACTTAGCGTTTAAAAAAAAAAGTTGAAATCAAACTTATTTTAAATTTCATGATATATCATATGACATGAAGTTCGTGATATTTCAATTGAATGGTTAGATTTTTCTTTCAAAAATTTGTAAAATTCCCAGTCAAAAAATAAATTCACTGTCTTTTCCCCTTTTTTCCTAGTCTCCAAAAAATTCCCGGTCATTTCTGGGTTTCCCTGGTTTCCCAGTCCAGCAGGCTACCCTGAGAAATACATGCAATTAAACATGTTATGTAATCGGGTTAAAAATTGCCGCCCCCCCCCCCACATAACAGATCGTAACGAAACACGAACCCCGTCCTTCTACTTTTAATGCTACGTAATATGTAAACGCTCTCCTAGTGTGATCGAGAAACGAAGGAATCGATGAAGAATCAACGAGGAATCAGCTGGACTCAGGCGGAGTCAACAGAAATCAGTCGTACTGATGCAACTCAATGCGCGCAACTGTCAGAATGATCCCTGTGCGATCTTCTGAGTTTGGATTCGATTCTTTTCTTTTCTGACGCTCAGAATCAAACCGGATTATGCTTCATGTGCGGAATCACAGGAATCGTGATCTTATTGACGGAATAAGTATGCTCACGTAGAATCGATTCTAGAGTGGACGGCCCCTCGATTATTTCGTTCAAAATTCGTATTTTTTAGTATAAAATAATTCTTATTCTTTGAAAATTAATATTTTGTATTGAAAATTTCAATGTTTTGTCAAAACCTAATCTACTTTCTTCAAAGAAGTGAACAATTTTTGAAAAAGTATCCTTTTTGGTTAACAAGTCATCAACTGTTTCGTTGAACATAAATTCATCTCTGTTGCTTAAAAATATTCTACTTTCTTGTGAATTTAACAATTTGGTTAAAAAGTTATTTTTTATGAGGATTCTATACTTAACTTGAAAATTCATCTGGTTGTTTGAAAATATCACTATTGTGTTAAAAAATCATTGTTTTTCTTTGAAAATCTCTTTTCTTTTCAACTGAAAAATTTACTTACACTTTAAAATTTATAATTGTAGTTGGAGAATCATCTCAGTATAATCTTCCTTTTTATACATAGAGAGCTTGTATATTGTCATGTAATGTACAAGGTACTACTTTCGGAGTAAGTGGCCGAAAATTGTACAGTTATACTGATTTGGCGTGAATATTGCATGCAAGTATTCGGGGGCGAAGTGATAATGAGATATTATATTTTTTACAGTTTACTCTCTAAATCTGAATTAGTGAAATTTCACTAATTGCTAGTGAAATTTCACTAATTGCTAGTGAAATTTCACTAATTCAATTAGAGAGAAGTCGGCCACTCACGATTAGTAGAAAACTACTAATTTGATTAGTGGAAATTGTCCACTTGTGAAATTAGTGAAATTCTACTAAGCAATTAGTAATCCCTGTCATTGCAGTGTGTACTAATTAAAGAGTGAAAAGTCACTAATTATACAGTAAAAATGCACTAATTGTTCAGTGAAAAAATTAATTTTTCCAAAATAAATATAAATTGAAAGGAGATTATAAAACAACACGCAGTAGTATTCCCGAATGGTCACCCATCCAAGTACTAACCGCGCCCAACACTGCTTAACTTCAGTGATCTAACGAGAACTGGTTTTTTCAGTGTGGTATGGCCGTTGGCGATAATAAATGAATAAATTGATCTTGAGTTCCTTTTTGTCTACTGGCCATAGTTAAATAGAACAATAATATGATAATTTCAGTGTGGCCGCTGGACCGGGAATCTCATGAGACCGGGAAAAACCGGGAAATAACAGTGCATTTATTTTTTACCAGGAATTTTACAAATTTAAAAATAGTCTTTCCAACCTGTATTTCAACACTTCTTAAATAATTAGATAAATTGTTATATTTTACAATATCAATGTCAATTTTACAATTACGCAATGTCATATGAGGATATGACTTCAGATTGGTCAAAATCGTTGCAGTTCACTAATTCGTTAGTGATCGCGCTAAGTTACTAATGAATTAGTGAAGCGAAGCTACTAAATAATAGTGAACCATGTTTACTAATTGAGATTAGTAAAACTTTTACTAATTTATTAGTAAAATATTTACTATTTCAAATGTAAAACATCAAAATATTACTATTTGGTTAATGAACCATACATTTACTAATTCAACTAGTGAAATTTTCACTAATTCATATTTAGAGAGTAATTATACTTAAAGTCTACATTCCATGATATTATCCACCCTCAACCACTTGCACCCACACAACCTTTAGGGAATTCACTCACTCATTTGAGTAGGGTCCCCTAGTTTTCGTACATGGTGTGTTTGCCCCTGAATGAAGTCGAAGAAAAATGATTTCTTTTAATTTTCACATGAGAAGTAGGATTTTTTTTAAAAAAGTGAACTGTACCGCGAGTCTTTATAATCTTTAGAGTACGTATACAAAAAATCAGACTGGATTCCAGGGCCCTTAACAGTCTCATTTCTGAGTCAAAAGGTTTCGTCTTGAGGGAAGTTTACGCCGACTTGAAATCACTCTGCTGAGAACATAAAAGTGAGACATTATCTGATGTTCGTCTCAGTTTTGAGATGCAGCCAGACATGGATGTCTTGGACACTAACTTAAGACATCACCAAGTCGAACTCAAGTCTTTGGAGACAATGTTGACAATGACGAAAAAATGTTCACATGAAATAACTTTTTTTATTTTATTTTGAGAAGGGTTAGATGTCAACATTGCTAAAACATAATTTTCAGTAAAAGAGTGAGTTAGTTATAGATTGACAAATGAGTTATAGATTGCGTCGAATTTTTAACGCTTCTGGGATAATAAGAAGAGAATATTGTGGAACTGGGAAGTGGGCTACGTGACATCGCAGTGGCGGCCTGGCATATGAATTGCCAAACCATGAAACCCTGACTGCGTCCCCCTTCTTTGGCGCCTCTCAAATGCATGTAAATGTGCCCAAAAAAGATTATACTTTTATACGAATGTAGTTATTTGTGACACAAGTGCGTAAAATAGGTGATTGTGTGTGTGTGAATTTTGCAGCATAAGCGCATGCGAAAAAGTCCAGTAGATAGGCAGGGGGAGTTCTAACGCAAGATTCCTGTTACCGACATGTTACCGACATGGTTCTGTTCCATGCTAAGAAGACCGTGGTTCATGTTAAATTTAGAAGGTTCGAGATTGACATGGGGGGGGGGATATTTAAATTGATAAATGAATGGTGACGTAATATCCGTTGTTACATTTCAGAGGATGTGATAATTGCAATGGAATGTTGTTTTTCAAATTTAAGAATCATTTTTCTAAGAAGCGAGTTTGATTTTTCAATAACAAATTCCTTAGCGGCTCACCCTTTGATATTTGCCGACAAACGAATTGTTAACGTTATATATTTTTCATAGAATTGGGCAATAAACGTAAGTGTAACGTTGCTCAGTCTTCAATAAATACATTCCAGAAGTATAATGTGTCACTCATATGACGTCATCTCTTTGATATTTTTTTAAATAACAAACCCCTTGGCGGTATTGCCTTCAATGTTGCCGACAAACGAATGGTTTAAACATTTATAACTACATCATAAGTATGGGAGCCTGTCTTTTGATTTTTTAAATAACACGTTTGGTGTAAACAGTTCTTAAAATTCCAATCTCAGATTTCTGAGATTGGATTCATTGGAATCATTCTTAGAAATGATGTCAATTGTCTAAAAAAAATGAGAGGAGAGGGAAAATATTATAAAAGCGAAAAGATTCTTTTCTTCTACCACTCTGTAGTTGGATGTCAAGTAGCGTGGGACGGTGGCACGATCTGAAAATTCGTATAGATCTATTTCTGAAAAATATTCGAAAACTCAAAGAACTGATTCATCTACAATCAGATATTCGAAAGCTTACAAGAAATTTAAAAACTCTAAATCTTGAAGATAAAAAGCAGTGAAAAAATATGGATTTCTCCAAATTCAACAAAACCGCCCTCAATGAAGACTTTCTTCCATCAATTAAGCTGACAGATCTAGAAATTAACAAAAAATACGGAATCACGGATATCAAGAAAGCTAAAACAAAATATGGGATGA
This sequence comes from Andricus quercusramuli, assembly GCA_932178445.1. Classification (NCBI taxonomy): domain Eukaryota; kingdom Metazoa; phylum Arthropoda; class Insecta; order Hymenoptera; family Cynipidae; genus Andricus; species Andricus quercusramuli. The sequence goes on from CAKNXH010061296.1 coordinate 127,695, forward strand.
GAACGTTCGTAATCATGGAAAACAAATTCTCCGTTTTTCTACCTCAAAGAATCGCTAAACTGTTCGAAGAGGATGAAACACTGTTCATGCACACGAAGAAAGCTTGTGAAGATCAACATCTTGGCATGGTGTATTTGGGTGGAAAGTGCAATTCCATTGAATTTGTTGAAAAAAATATGTAAAGTGCACAGTTTTCTACTTATAGCTCAGTAACTGAAAGCTCTCAGTGTCATCAACATCATCATGTCTTATACTCCTCGAAATCAAATGTTACATTCAACTACATACAATCTGAATTCATCATTCACAAAGCAAATTATCGTAGGTGCTGAATTTAAAAAAGATGGAAGGTTAGCATCATCGGTGAAACTGTTAGCTAGTCATCCTCATGCAAGCATAACCTTAAATCTTGATGAGTGGAAATTGTTCAAAAGTTATTTCAACATCATTTCAATGTACTTTGATGCTCAAGAGAAGCAACAATGCATCGACTGTGGAAATTTCCGTATACACATGACTATATCTTATGGAGATTACATAGTGGCTTTGGAGCAAATTCAAGAAACTGAAGTTGAAACCAGAAAATATTACCCGTTTATACTACAAGAAACAACGTTTGCTGTTCTCCAGGAAGTCACTCCTTGCATCAACCGGTATCTTCTAGAACAGAGTGTTATGCCGTTCCAATGTACGAAGGATGTTATCATTAAAACCATTACTGAAGGTGTTTGGTGTAATATGAAATCACCTTGTGTGAAAAGTGTCAAATCTTATATACAAAAAAATTATGTTAGTTTAAAGAATAAGGTAATGAAAAAACTGGTATTTACTAATCTCATGCGATTCGAAAGTCTGTTTCTTGAAATGATTACTTTTCACAATCAGAATGTGTGTGAAGAAGTGATTCAGAAATTAGCAGAACTCAGATGCGTGAATGGTACCTTTATACATTAAAATTTCGATGTATTCAATAGTATGATAATCTAAATAAAAAAGATATAATTTAAACGAAATTCGCCTTTTTTCATTGACTAGAGTAAGGGTAGGTAAATGTGTAAGTAAAAATATATATATGTTTGAGAATAATTAACTTTATTCAGAAAAAACTTATTATTAATACAAAAGATACTTATAAACTAGACTTTCCTATCCAACTATTGTGAGAATCATCGAAACCTAGCCATTTTACAAACAGCTCATTTTCACGTTTTTTCAGTACCTTTTCCACAAGATAAATTTCTGGATTTCTAACTCTGCCAAGTTCTTGTTCATAAAAGCTACCTGCAATAGCTTCATCTTGATAATCTTTAAGCATATACGTCACTGGTTCAGTATTCTGAACATGACTTATGGTAAATATTTCAGTTGTCCAATTTGGTGTATATCCTTTCTCAAAAACATGCTTAAATTTACTTATACGTACTCTATCTCCAACTTTAAATTTAGCTTCTTTAACTGCTTCTTTCACATTAAAATTTTTGTATACATCAAACAATTTTTTCTCATTTTGCTTATTAACATCTTTTGGTTTCATTCTAATAGTCTGGTGTTTGGTATCGTTGTAGGACAACATTAAATCGTTCAAAATATCTATCCACTTATAATTACCCTGCAAGCTAAATTGCATCCACATTTTGTTTTTTAAGGTACGATTAAATCGCTCACAAATTGATGCTTTCAAATTACTAAATGTCGAGTACAAATTTATTGTATATTGCTTCATAATATTTTCAAAATGTGAGTTGTAAAATTCTTTACCTCTATCAACATGTAAATTTTTTGGTACGCGTCCTTTATCAAGTACAGATTCTATGGCTGCAGCTACATCTTCACCCTTCTTGGATTTAACAGGGACAGCCCAAGCAAATTTTGAAAATATGTCAATTACAGTTAAGATGTACTTGTATCCTTTGTTTACTCTCTCATATGGCTGCATTTCAACCAGATCAGCTTGCCATGTCTCATCAATGCCACGGATGTCAAAATGTCGACGTTGGTAATTTCTTCTAGCTGGCTTATGCAGCTCCTTCACCAACTGCTGCTTCTCAACGTCCATTTTTGAGTGCATTCAGTCTAGTGTCTACTTGACTAATGAGCTCTGCATTTCGATACACCAGTTTTTGAATTGATTCAACATCAATTTTCACATTTTCAAAAAGCTTATCTGTCGAATTTTCCAAAGTCTCAATCATCATATTATTGTTGACTACTTCAGTTCGCAAGGAAGCTATAACATCGTAGATAGTCTGAAGTTCACGCTGTATCATATGTTGCATCATATTCAGATTAACGGCATCATTCTGCTGTTGAGCATCAGCCACTTTACACAACCTTTTATTATTCATATCATAATCTCCTTCAGATGTGACTTTAAAGCCAAATCCAGGAGGACCACGACTTGTACTCTCTGTTCGCTTAGTATGAAACGAAACACTCATAAATATATATTCCAGCTTCTCGTAGTTCTTCAATAATTGATATAATTTCGCTTATGTGACTTGGATTTCCAGCTGCTTGAGATGCTAGCAGTAAACGTAATCTATCCACTAATTCATTTGGATCATCCCAGTAAATGTAGTCTAATTTATTATCCTCTGTGCTAATCATATATTTTGGAATTAAACCCTTACCTGATGAAAAACGCTTCTTATTTTGTTTATTAGTTTTTGAGGGTGATGATACATTTATTGCTTTAGCTATGAAATTTTGAAACTTCAAAGTTCTATTATCACGAAGTGCCCCATCAACCTTATAAAATTTTTTATGTGCATTTGTTGAAATTATGATTCTTTTATAATTTTCAAAGTCATCTAAGCTTATTGAATTTTCTGCTGGATCCTTTTTAAACAAAAGTTCCAACAAGCCTTTAGTTGTTGGATAATTGCTTTCTCCCACAATAATATGGTTCGATTCAAAACTAATTGGTGAATCACCAATCATTAATCTATTGTTAGTTAATTTTCGTATACCAAATGTAACATCTAGATCCGTTTTTCTTTTTTCTAACATTTCAAGATAATTTTTCACAATACTATTCCATGAAGTGGTACCTATTGTTTTTTCAGAAACTTCTGATCTTTTTGAATCTGTATCCACAGCTGATTTAAATGAAGTTTCAGCATAATCTTCTAGCTGTGAATCTTCTTCAGATTCACTCTTTACTTCATTTTTGATTTTATTCTTGACTTCATTTTCAACTGGATCAATTCTTTTAACAGTTTCAAAACCATTGACTATTTTCTCAAGCGGTGTAATGATTGGCCTAAAGGTATGATTAAATGTCTGCTCAACTGTTTCTTTACCCAACTTTAGTAATCTATGCTTCCGTCGAATCGCTTCACTAGCTTTAGCAATTTTACGCAAAATACTTTTTTCATTATGAAAGCTCTCCTCACGTATAGACATGTTAATGCCACAGTGTTCAAAGTGCGACTGTCTCTTTGTAACCATTACAGACATATATATTGCTTTTCCAGATTAACAAAATAGTCAAAACCTTTTCTATATCTACCTTGATTTAGATTTCTATCCCTATCAATTACAACAAATCCATGCTTATCATCATTCCAGCAAGCTACGCACATTTGTTTGAATTGTGAATAAGGCATGTCAGTATTAACATGATCATCATATATATGCTTCAGATTCATCTCATCTTGTTTAAACAGTACCAGAAAATTAACGTTATCACGTATAAGATGTTTAGGAATACGAGCATATGTCTGGCTCAGATAGAAACAGTCAACATCCTTGTGTCTCCCCATTGAAAAGAATGCTTTTATATTATCTTGCTTCTCACAAGCTACATCATCAAATACAAACACTGAATTTGAATTAGCTTCACTTGGTATTACAACATCATCATGCTCATTGAAAGGATAGTACTCAATGCCATCTACTGAGTGAAGAACTTTTTCTAAGAACTTATATTTTGGTTGATTTAAAGATTTAGAGTAAACATAAACATTTTCAAATCTCAATCCATTTGGGTGTATTAGTAGAGCCAACAAAGCATTTGTCTTTCCACAGTTAGAAGGTCCACAAAATATTGCTCGTACACTGTTTGGTAGCAAGTTTCCATGTCGTTTCTCTTTTTTCTCATCTTGAACAAGAGAATCGAAGTTATCAATGGGAAGTTTTATAGCTTGTGATTCGAACTGCATTTTGAATGCGACTGACTGAAAAACTATAAATATCATGCTTATATGGTTGACTTTTCAGTATATAAACATCTCTTGATCAGATATGATCGTTCACGGTGACAAACCTAGAGTTAGTCGTAAGCGCACCTTGAAAGAGGCAAGACGTGGCAGTGGTTTGTTGAATAACATCATCAACAGACTTCCAGTAGAGTTACATCTTCCTGGATATCAGTACTGTGGACCAGGCACGAAATTAGCAAAACGACTTGCGCGAGGTGATCCTGGAATCAATCCTCTTGACGCTGCTTGTAAGGAGCACGATATCGCTTATTCGCAAAATAGAGAAAACGTTGAGGCAAGAAACGTAGCTGATAGAATATTAGCTGAAAAAGCTTGGAAACGTGTATTATCAAGAGAGTCAGATATAGGTGAAAAGGCGGCTGCTTGGGGAGTAACTAGCGCAATGAAAATTAAATCAAAATTTGGTATGGGTCTTAGAAATAAAAGCTCTGCTACTACACTAAAAAAAATCGTTACAGCAGCTAAAAAATCAATGATACCAAGTAATGATGGACAAACTGTTATTAAATCTGCCCTCAG
>CAKNXH010061296.1:146883-176564 GCA_932178445.1 Andricus quercusramuli
GGGGGGGGGAGTCAAATCTTACACAAATCTAATACCTTCTCTGGATGAGAATGTAAAAATACAAATTTTCAAGTACCGTGAGCATTAATGATAGTTATTTTATTGTTTTAATGGTTAGAAATAGTATTGAGAACATGAAAACAATGAAATATTTTGAAAAAACACACGCGAGATGAAAAAGAAAATAAATAAGCAAAGTTTTGATCAGAATGCGCCCACTTGTCGGGCTGATTTTTTCACTGTTAATGTAATTTTTACAAATAATACAAAAACTACATATCCTATCAAAAAGTGACCAATAACAAATTTGTAGATCTTTTTTGAGTGCATAATTTTTGGATTTTTCATTATTTTTTGTGCAATAAAAATGTGAATTTTCAATTTTTCAAGAAAATTTAAAAAGTCGTGATGATACCCTTGTAGGACGTGCAAAAAAAAAACACTTTTCTTCTCGTGACTTTTTTTCATATCGTACGTTGTTTGGCTCAAAATGTTAATTTTCGTTTGTTTTTTTGGATTTTGAAAATGCTATAGCTCTGACAATTTTACTTTTATCGAAAAAAGTTATAAGGATAAATTGTTCGAATTTCCATGTGCTATGAAGAGCCATAAATAGAAATGTCAAATTTCGAAAAAAAATGGTCACAAAAATGTCAAAAATGTGCAAAAATAGGTTGACCTATGGCTGGCTTCCAGCTGTAGGGTTAAAGTGAGAGGGCTCAGGCTACAAGCTCCTAAACACTTCTGTCTCTCTGAAAAGAAAGAAAAGGTGTGGGGATGAGGGGGCCTCAACCATCGCCCCCTCTTGAGAGATCCAATGCACGGGAGTGGGCGAATGGTGCGGCGAAGCTCTCTCTCTCTCTCTCTCTCTCTCTCTCGACCGCAAGAGTCCTCCAGCTGGAAGCCAGCCAGAGGACAATTGACGACGCATCGCCTTCGCCCTCTTGTGAGGAAGCAACTAAAACTCCAACGCTTTACTTCTCGGTGCTTCTCTGTAATCAACAATGGTAAGAAACTAATAGAAATAAAGAAAATTGATTCAAACAAAATTCTTTGTTTTCTGGCCAGTCAACTTCTCCCCCTTCTTTCCTCTGCTGACGGGTTAGCTGGCATACCAGGCTACCCATTTCCGCTGAGACAGCTGGCATACCAGCCATTTCAGCCGACACACTGACTAACTTCTCCCCTCTCCCACGACCAACGAACCAGACCTCCTCTAACTAAGTTCTTCCCAGGGAAAAAAGAAAATCGAAATCAAAAACATCCGCTCAACCTCGTATCTCTTTCTATCTTACGAGATAGACACATCACTCCCCCTTTCCACCTCCCTCGACATTTAACCTCTTACTTCCTCCTCTGGTACTCTAAAGATCACCCTCCTATCCGCTATCTCTTTCCCTCCTACGATCACACCCTACTTTCACCTCCTTCGAAATCCAGCAACCATACATCCCTCCTCTACAAAAATGGCAACCTTTCCTCTCACTCCCTCCCACGGTTCCCCTACCTCTCCTGTGTCTTACTATCTGATGAGATAATTTCTTCTCACTTTCTCTTAGTAGAGAAACATCCATTATCCCGACGTATATCCTTCTTACTACTTCCAACAAATCCCACCCAAAAGTAAGGAGCATATCAGTTATTATACTTATTATTTTGAAATAAATGTGCAATGCTCATTACTGTATTTCTCTTTTTTTCAGATCTCTTGGATGAAGTTCGAAAATAATTCAGAGAGCACTATGAGGGATATTGAAAAATGCTTTCTGGATAAATTATCAAACCGGAGAGACTGGATTCTTAAAGAAGGCCCCAGCATTTCAGACATGTTCAAGGAATACCCGCGATTATTAGATTCTCATGGTCAGATTGTAATGTTATGGGATGCAACGCCCAATTTTTTTTTTTTTGAGAAGTTGTAGGCTCCGGAAGCTTCGATCATGATTCCTTAAAGAAACCAATCCCAAAGCTACTGGAACGTGTACGTCATCCGCATCTGCTCCTTCTGTCCTAGAAGGTAAGCAAGAGCGGGAAATTTACGCGTGAGAACATCGGGCAACACTGTTCCTTGGAGTCAGGTCTCTAGCCGCGGATGACCTTACGCGGCTACTTTGTAGCCTTGGTACAGCTTACTCAGCTCGAAAAGAAGTGCTTGATATTTCGCCTGTTTTTCTCCCTCCTTTGCCGTGATATCACCATCGGCTGGTGCCGAGAATTCAATCACGTAAATGATCTTGTTCTTCAGATCTTGGAGGACAATGTCAGGCTTCGTAGCACTGATACGTTGAGTGGTGGAGAATGAGAAATTCCAGTAGATCTTACACTGATCATTGTCCACGACTGACTCGAGTTCCCCCTGGGCGTATGGCAAGACGGGCAACAGATCAACACCATAGAAATGCCTAAGATGGTAATATATCACTTTTAGAGCTGCATTGTGTCTCTCTATGTACGCGCAGCGTGCATATTTAGAGCATCCACTGAGAACATGTCCAAGTGTTTCGGGCTCTAGCTTGCACGCTCGGCAGTTGGTATCGCGTACAGGTATATTCTCTCGCTTATTATTTTTTTTTTTTCATACTTTTTCTCGGATGAACCCGGTTTTTCGTCATAGCCACGGACTAAGTCAAGTGACTGATGAGATCAGGATGTTAAAAGTTATTTCAATACGTTGTTTGAAATCATTTACGATGATGTTGTAGGTACAAAATTAGAAGCATGATGTAGTTTGCAGTTTGGCTTTGCCGCTGTTATCCTTACACAGCGGCCGTGAATGTTGAAGGTGACACCAGTCGCCTCTGGATGCTTTCTTAGAGCTACCATGTATCACGCCATAGGTTCTTAGTCACTTGCTTCCTGATGGTCTAGGAAGTTTCTTACAATCCGACAGGTGTTTAATAAAACCGCCTTTTGAGCTGCCGCCAGTACCCTACTGACTCCTAAATGTTCAAGATGTTCAGTGCATCTTGCGTGCACACTGCCTGTAGCCGAAATCACAATAGGATGAATAGATGCATGTTTCACATTCCTCCATATTGCCTTAACTTCATGCCTTAGCTCGCTATACTTATGAATCTTGGTTGTCAGGTCGATTGGCTCGGATGTAATGATCCGTCTGGATAGTCACATCCCAATATAAGATGTAATCTTCATTTTCTAAAACTGACATTGGAATGTATCTATAGAAAGGCATCCATTCTGTTAAGAGTCCTAGGTTTAAGGCAAGTTGTTGATGTACAATACCCGCCACATCATTATGTCTGTGCGTATATTCTCTTTGAGCCATTACGCGACAACCATCAATAATGTGCTCGATGGATTCGTTGGTATCTCCACATAATCGGCACCGGTCAACCACGTCTTGATGTAACACGTGTTTGCGATAATTCCTGGTGCTAACAACTCTATCCTGAATCGCAATAACGAATCCTTCCGTTTCTGGATACAGGAGTCCCTTTCTCAGCCAAATATTGGATGCCTCACTATCCACTTCATATTGATCTAGCGTTTTGGGGTGTTCGCTGTGGATGGCTTTCTGTCTCCATTGCGTTTCTAATTCCTCTATGGTTTGTGCCCTGATATTCAAGGCCTCCTCTGAGGACAAATTCAAGGGCGTGTAGTCAAGATCCGCTTTACAGATGGTGTTGTAAAGCGTAACATCTCGCTTGCTGTTAAAATAGTCTCGCAACTGTGTAACTTGTGACTCACACAGTTTTCTGACATCTACAATGCCTCTGCCCCCTCTATGTCGTGGTAGAACTACCCTTTCACTCGCTGAATTACGGTGGTGCATTCGGTGTTTCGTCATTTCTACGCGGATGATTCTGTTTAATCGTTCGAGGTCAGTGTTCGACCATTTGATGAGCCCAAAGGAGTACGTGAGAACAGGGATGGCGTAGGTGTTGATTGCCCTGATCTTGTGTGCCGAGTTAAGAGAACTCTTCAGAACCAATCTGAGTCTTGTAGTGAAGGCAGTCGTTAGACTTTTCTTAACTATCGTATGCTGAATACCCTTAGATTCAAGAATACCCAGGTATTTATATGACTCGTCCTCAGCCATTGCCTCGATGTCATTCCCGAAATCGTTGTCTATCTCTGCGGTCCCTAATTCTCCTCTGATTAAATGCACTGTTCGGCATTTATCTAGTCCAAACTCCATGTTGATATCATTGGAAAACTGCTTTGTAACATCAATCACTTGTTGCAATTTCTCGTCCGAACTAGCGTATAGCTTCAGGTCATCCATGTATAGAAGATGGGTCACTTGATGACCATCCTCATTATCATTGACTCGGAACCCATGAGACATGCTATTTAAAGTTTTGCTCAGTGGGTTCAACGCTAAACAGAACCATAATACACTGAAGGAGTCTCCTTGGAATATACCCGTCTTAATGCGTATTGATCTAGTTATCCTCAGTTGTCCATGATCAAAATACTTGATTCTTGTACCCCATAGCATCATCGCACGACTTAGGAAGTCAATGATGCGTGGACAAATTTTGTATACTTTTAAGACTTCAAGCAAATAGTCATGTGGTACGGAAGGAAACGCTTGCTTGTAGTCAATGTATGCCATGTGCAAGTTCCTTTGGTGTTTACGAGCTTGCGTCATGGCAACAGCGTCTATGGTGACTAGATCTTTACTGCCTCGGGAGTTTTTACAACATCCTTTTTGTTCTTCTGTAAGGATGTCATTCTCGTCACAGTGAGAATAAACCTTATCTGCTATGATTGCTGTAAGATATTTATATATTGTTGGAAGACAGGCTATCGGTCGAAATTCAGATGGATTTTGAGCGTCTAGTTTTTTAGGCAACATATACGTAGTACCCTGCAGCATAAAGCCTGGCATCAGATCTGGATGTTCGATGATCTTCTGAAAACACCGTGCCAACGCAGGATGCACACTAGTCAGGTACTTATACCAGAAATTGTGCATCATGTCCGGACCTGGAGCTTTCCAGTTACATGCTTTTTTCAAAACCGCTGAAACATCTAAAGCTGTGATGTTCGTCAGCTCCATTTCAGGGTTATTGCTTGCTCTTGCTTTCTCTAGTTGGAACCACGCAGTGTCCAAATTGCTTCTGTTAGTTTTTCCCCAAACGTCTGACCAATAGTTAGTCATTTCTTCCAATTGAGGGACTTCGGTGTCTTGCTGGTTATTTTGCTGTACACTCAGTTCACGATAGAACCTTCTTTCGTCTGTCTGAAAGGTTCGATTTTGTTGCCTTCTTGCACTACTTTTCTTGTACCGACGCAGTCTAGCAGTAAGAACATCAAGTCTCTGCCGCTGGGAGTCTATAATCTCATCCAATATTGCTGGTGTCAATGTCTCGATGTACCGAGGGTGAATGATTTTAATAACATGGTGTATCAGCTTTCTGGTTCGATTTCCTTTTTTATATTGAGTCAGTCGACCCAATTTGCACCTTACTTTGCTGACATCCATATCCAACCTGATCTTCCATGGCGGATCTCGCTCCAGTCTTGGGGCGAAGACTGCATTTATAGGCCTAGTTCTGCGGCCCAACGTTCTAACGGTTGCCACAGCTGCACAGTATACAAAAGTTTGCACCTCTAACGCATTTTGTGTTGCGTTCAAATGCATAGGTAAAACCTTGCTGTTTAGGTGTTCTATTAGTGCACGCAGATCATTTGTGATGTTCATCTTGGGCAGTGAATGCCTTTGTGTTGGTTCTACATGTCTGAACTCTAGTAGAGCATGACCAAAATTCCTTTCAAGGTGCTGTAGATTTTCTGGGACTTCGCTGTTCATATCATCGTTTAGGATATCCGGATGTGGTTCTAGTCCATCCGGTACTTGGTGTTCATTATCCCTAGCACCTATGTCTTCAGCTGCAATCAAGTTTTCGTTTTCCACATCTTCCAATGGAAGTTCATCAATAGGAAGCTGCTGTTCCACTTCCATTTCGATGGCAGCTATTTCAACAGCCGAAAGCAATTTGTTTACAGATATCGAGCGTTTTTGATCTGCTAGATTCTGCTCATTTATTCTTGTGGCTAGCCCTGAGTACTTAAGTAAGAAGAGACGATGATGTTCTCTCCTTACACTTTGCCCACTTTTCTTTGCCAAAAAATAAAAGCGCATCACATCTCTGTTCATATGGTATGTCCATTTTAATCGCTTCCTTGGTTGTTGAACTTCGGCTTCTGGCAGTGGTTGTATTAGGCCATCTACCTCCGGAGGATGTGGTGGTGCTGGATCATCACCAGGTTGAGGAAGAACATCAATTGCCACTGCTTGTTCGTGTGACGCGGCTTCCTCTAACTGCTGTTCATTGCCGTTGTTCTTCCACTCCAAATCAACCTGCTGTTTAATCTCCATTGCTCGATCTTCTGAGATGAGTAGATTAGTCCTGATGTCCTTCACCTTAGCGATAAGATCTCTCAATGCGACTTTCTCTATTTGAGGATACTTTGCGGCAAATTTCGTTCTGAAATTTTGTCCTTTTTTGCGTGATGTTTCAAACTTCGCACTTTCATAATAGAGACGCATCAATTCCTCATTCATTGTGGTATCCCACTTGATGCTCTCCCACCGTATTTCTGTTGAAGTGGTTGGCTGCAAATAGCTAACGCTAGCCAAAGCATCCTCAGCAGACGCAGTTGATGTTTCACTGCTTACCGTATGTCGCAGATGTTCTTGCTAGCCAGCTGTTTGATTAGTGAGATCTGCCTGACCATCTCGCAGCTCACCATCACCACCGTCCCGCATGCTGTGGCCCCCAGCTCTCGCTTATTATTATTATTATTATTATTATTATTATTATTATTATTATTATTATATATACGTATTGCGACTTGGAAGAAGCTAGCCGAAAACTCATTATAACTCATTATGACCAATGATCAGCTACCATGAGTTAAGAATGCTTTAACTCTTCAACTGCACCACTTTCGGTGGAGTTCAGCTACCGAAGGAAACAGACAGCCAATAAATCTGAAATGAATAGTGTCCCTGTTAAGCAAATACACTTGCTGGCGAGGTCAGGCAACCAAGCGGAATTTCCAAATACGAAGCATAAATGTTTGAGGAAATAGTAACACATAAAACATAGAAGAATCCTCTAACCAATCACCAGGTCCACTTCCTGTCTTTAGGTCACCTAGATAAAGAGCATGATACGAGACCACTGATGGAGGAAGGTTCATATATAAAGCACAAATAAACCCTAGCAGGCAGTGTGTTTTTTAGCTCAGTCTTTGTGCAGTCCTAGTTCAGTCGCGTGTATCTCTTTAGATAGCTTTTACCTCGGTCTTCTATCCGACGGTCACATTCTACGTTTGTAGTAAAACATCCTTTCCATAAATTCCAAAGATTGGAAACAAAGGTTGTAATGTTCTATTTTCGAAAGACTGTAACTTAAAAATATCGAACAGTGTGTGACAAGTTTATTACCTTGGGATTACTGTGTTTGTATGGAACTAATTCCTGAGAGAATTCCTCTCAGCGTCAAATCAACTACAGAAAGTGAGTACGAAATATTGTAAAACAGCAAATGATCTCCTCTCCAAAATCTAAAAAGACTTTGTTTAGTATTACCATTGGCATCCTCTTTCCACTACAATAAATTTATTCTGACAAACGAGTAATAAGGGAAAAATAAAGGGCATTAATTGATTAAATTATGGGTTATGAATAACATTTATCGCTTGTTTAATTACTTAGGACATAACAGTAATAAGAATGTTTCATTTCTTAATTTCAGGTTGTAGAAACTGTGTACGCGTGCAGATAATATTTAATTTTACATTTCATTTATTTCAGATTGATAACGAATTTGAGTGTTTGCTCGAGCGTTTGTTCGACGATGACGGTGATTTTCAGCAACTTCACTACATAACCTTACTAACATGTTGTACTTTTAATACACAATTCGCTAATCCAGATTTAGGTATTAAGATTCAATTTATTTGAAACAGACCCGTGGTACTCTGAAATGAAAGTGATGGAAATGTTTACCGCGGCCGAGAGCGGCGCTGCTGTACTTTTAGGCCGAAAATGATTTGAAAAAATAATTTACATAGGAGTATCATAAATGTGAAATTTTGGTCCTTTTTTAATTATACAAACGGACTTTTTCGATTTTTTTTTGCTTTGGGATTAAGTTTCAAGGCTTTTGGGCTGAAAATTAATCAACATTTTTTTGTGATGTACGGGAATAATGGGATATAAGTGTGTTGTTTTTTTATGCAATTTTGATTACGCGAATTGCTCCGAGAAAGTGCAAGCTTATACCGTACTCAATTACAAGAGAATAATAAAGATCTGGCAAAGAGCTTTTTGGTTGTGAGGATATTCTTACGGAATATATGATACTTGGAAAGGATGGATCTGTTATTGGAACGGTACTTATTTTTCAACTTTTTCAACTGATATTGATAAAACGATTCACTGAAGTATCTCTGATTAAAACAGTGAATATTCGCTGATTCTCCGTGGTATATTTATAGCTGACTGAATCAGCATACATGCGCTGCAAATCAGCGACTTTTCGCTGATTCAGATTTAGAGAGAAGGATGATTTTTTATATGAATACTAATTTTCAATTATTATATTATATAAGAATAGAAACTACGTTAAAGATGTCCAAAGTCGAAAACTTCCGTATATTTGCATTATTTTGTCAAATTATCCTAAAATTCTAAGAAATTTTTGCAATTTCATCATATATTCGTAACTCACCAAAAAAATTAGAATTAACACTAGTTTTGCAGCATCTCCTTACATATATTGGGCCCATCTAGAGTACGCGTGCTCATTTGTCGCAGAAGTTTGTTAATAGTATTCTATCTTATTGTTATAACATTAATTTGGACAATTATTAACAAAATGCGCGCGGCTTGATTCGCTCGCAAGTTTGAGCGACTGTTGGTTCTCGCACTTTGCGCTCGAAAATATATTTACCTCGCGCTTCGCGCTCGATAATGTATTTTTCTCGTGCTACGCGCTCAGTCTTTGTACTTTCCTCACATTTGTGCGCAGGCCTTTCAAAATTAAAGGTCAGAGCATCGACAACTGTAATTTAGTGATTGTAAATTATCTTTTTTTGAAGCTCCTTCGACTTTAACGAGCACATTCTCATCACGAACCTCGTGCTTCACACTCGATTTTGTCCAAAATGCGAACTTTTCTACATTATGTTCAACTGTATTGAATCAAATGTATATTTCATTCATTTTTGTACCTCGTTCTGGGGCTGCTTATTCAGATATTACAAAATGAAGTACAAATTTCATTTTTCATGATTACATTAATTTTTGCAAATTGTTATAAAACCTTTTATTGCAATTTGTGCCGTGTTTACATGAATTTGATTTGTTTATTTTCAATTATATATTTAACGATTTGAACTAAAAATACGCATCCTAGCGTAAGGTGGTTCTAAACAAATTTGTATATACAATTTAGGCGAAAAATTTGGTTGATTTTTAAATTTTTAACATATTTCTATAACAAGAGATTAGAATATCGAATCTGTAAGTATTTTTTGGTTGAACAACTTTCGTCTATTATTTTTTTTTCGGTTCTTGTGTCGTTTTTTCAAAAATTGAAATTTTTTTCAATCTTATCTTTCACGATTAAAAGAAAATCTACTCGTCCTATCTGAAACTTATTTATAACAAATTTGTAGATCCTTCTTGGGTCAAGAACTTTCCCCTTGAATTTTTTTTCGTACCTCATGTTGTTTCAAAAAAAATTAATTTTTTTATCTTCAATGTTATTTGTTACGATTGAAACAAAAACTACAATGCCTATCAAAAAATTATTGATGACTTGGATGGGTTTTTATTCTTTTTTGGAAGAGCAACTTTCGCCTATTTAGTTTTTTCAAAGCTTGTGTCGTTTGTCCAAAAATTTAATATTTTTAGTTTCAATGCTGTTTTTTACGAATAAAACAAAAACGACGCATCCTACCGAAAAATGATCACAAACAATTTTGTAGCTCTTTCTTGGGCGAACAACTTTTGTGTAATTTTTTTTCGTAGCTTGTGTCGTTTGCCCAAAAAGTAAATGTTTTTATTTGTAACTAAGTGTGACAGAAAATCAGCTTTCCCCAACAATTTTGTTTATTGGAGATGGTCGGTTTTGCAACTAGAGGATTCATATATGAAACCAAGTGTTGGGCCGACGTTGAGAAGCCAAAGGCTGTTGACCGTTATCATTTAGCTGGTTGGCCCGACCAGTGGCGCACGAAGTTGGACCGACCATCCGACGATTGGCCCGACTGTGGGCCGACGGTCAATTCGCAACTGGGTGTATTTAAAAATTAAACTAGCTATTAATTCGATCTCGAGTGTTTCCACTTTGTTTGTATTTATGATTATATGGTGCTTATTTCAAGAGCACTTTGCTTCCCGTTAGCAAATGTATTTGCTTCCTCATAGAGGAAGCTTAGTTATTTTTTTCAATGACAGACAAACCAAAAAATTACAAAATAATACTAAAATTTTTTTAATACAGAGAGAAATCAGACAAATCAAATTTTGTATTCGAAATGATGATTTTTCGATCTGGAAAAGGGAAGGAAAAAATTCTGTCGTACCAATGTCCCTTTTCCAGCTTTATGATTTCTTTAAAAAAATCTTCAGAATTACTTTATTTGAAAATTTATGATCAAAAAGTCTTTTCTATTCATACTTCAACTTTGAATTATGTGGATGAAAAAAGTTTTTCTGTTTGAAACAGATGACTCACATATTATAAATTAAGGGTGGCAGATCATAAGGAGGTAAGGGACAAAATGGCAATTTTACAGGAGAGGAAAAAAACCTTCTGTAAAATCGAATTCGCAATTAAAACGAAAAACAAAAATACGCTTCTGAGCTGACGCATTCCTGAATCAATAGCAAAAAAGCTTGATGACATATAACTTACGAGTTATTAGGTAATATAGCACAAAGTTAACAAAATTGGGTTGACATTTTTTTTTCACACGTTCCGAGTAGACTTTGGACAGTAAAAAAATTAAATAATCAATTTTAAAATAAACTAAAAATATGTTTCGGAGATGTTGAGTTGTTGAATACAGGGGAAAAAGTTTGATGAAAAAAAGGTAATTCAGTTTTGAGAAAATTAGGTTTCAGTTTTGAGGTTAGAATTTTATCGCATCTGAAATTTGGCTTCAAATCTCAATGAAAAATTTAACTCTGAATTAAAAATAAATATATGTATGCTCCCGAGATATCCGTATGCTGAATACAGAAAAGAAAAGTTTAATGGAAGAAATTTATTTACTTTCGAAGAAATGGAGTTTGTAGGAGACGAAAAAGCGTGAAACATATATTTATTTTGGGTATTAGATGAAGTTTGGGAACAGGAATATGAATAGGAAACGGTCTTAAGGCGCTTCCTCAAGCCTTATTTTTAGCCCATGTATTCGTTTTCACACGAAGCCCGCTGAACGGATGAATTGTTCGATGTAATATTTTAACCACATAATCTGAAGAGCATAATGCCCAAAGAGAAGGTTTTTTTTCGAAAAATGGTCTTGTTTTTTTTTTTAATTAATCGAAAATCTGTTTCATTTCTGCGCCTGGAAACGAGCAATCCGCCACCGGAAAAGTACCCCCGTTGAACCTAAAACAGGCGCTCTGCAAATGCATATAAAATTTACGATAATTCACCGTGACGGTTCTCGAGCATGCTGAACCCAGGGGGTCGCTCGTAAATCAACCGCCCTTTCGACTGTTGCATCCTAACACGATTCGACCCGCTTGAAGGAAATTTATAATTATTGAAATATGCATAAATTAAATTTTTATATGCTGCATTAGGTTCATTACATAATTACGAGACGATCAAAAAAAGATAGAAAAAAATCGGTCAACCCATTCAATTTCTGTTGTTAGTTTTGCTAATTTTGCATTTTATTCAAGATTACCTTCAATATTGAGAATATTGGCCGATTTAACTAGTACTTTTTTCCCATTTTTTCCAATTATATCATTTTCAAATTTTATCAGCCAATAAAAATTTCATCCATCCACGTTTTGCGCAATTTTAAAGATTGTAACAGTATTCCTCGCAGTATTCATTGTCGGCGGTCGAATAACTTTGGTCTTTAGCGAAAGACAAATGCAGATTCCAGGAGTTCAGATAATTGCACATCGGAGTACTTAATTAATTGATTACTCAATTTACGATTAATCAATTCATTATCGCTTCCTCATAGAGGGGGTTTGGAATGACCTAAATTTTCGAATATACTTTTTTGACATATTTAGAAATAATTCGTCCCTTTGGGAAGATTTTCCTGTGTGTGTGTGCGTGCGTGCGCGCGCGTGTGTGTGTGTAACTTTTTTCTGTTAAGAGGGCTAGGGACACCCGTGGGAATTCTGAGTTGAGTGTGCGAGATAGATAGAAATATGATAAGCACGCCCTAAAGGGTGGAGCTTGTTAGTGAAAAAAACAATTTCGACAGCCAATCACCGTAGGAATATTTTCAGGAAAAAAGGGTACATCGGAAAAAAAGTGTGAACAAAATTTCCTGCAATAAAGTAATTATCAGGGGACAGTCGGCCTGGGTCAGGCATTGTCTGGAAACCGGTAACCTTGCGGCAGGGGGTAGATTGTCGAGCGGACGGTTTTTGGCCTGGCGCGACCTTCCCATTGTTTGAGATTAGATACAGCGGAGAAAAATCCAAATTGTGTACAATATTCCTTAACTCAATTTTAATGGACTGCATTAGTTTCATTATATTATTACGAGTAAATTAAAAAAATATTGAAAAAAATCGATCAATATTTTCGATCCCAGTTTACTCTCAAGACTTATTCCCTTTTTAATTATGTTTAAAAATCCCTTCCACGTTATTCGTTTATGAATTCAGGCATACCACATACGCTATAGTTGTTGGCAATGATTATGAAGTCGAAAAATCCAAAATTGGAAATGAAATTTTGCATTATACTAGAAGAAAAGCATTTTGTATTGATATCTTACTTTTTAAATGTAAAATAATTGTTACAAACCGAGAAATCAGTCTTCAACAGTAGGGTAACTTCGAGGAAGCATATTTTCAATATCATGGATGTTTATTAATTTTTGAGAAAAATTCCTTCTACCTTATGTATTTACGAATTTAGTGAAAACTTGGAAATAAATTCTGCATTATACTACAAAAAAATCGGTTTGTATTGAAATCTCACTTTTTAAATGTAAAATAATAGTTTCAAACCGAGAAATTAGTCTTCAAAAGTAGGGTAACTTTGACCAAGCATATTTTGAATATCATAAATTTTTATTAAATTTTGACAAATTGTACTTCTACCTTATTTATTCGCGAAAGCAGGCATACCACATACGCTATAGTTGTTAACAATGATTATACATATTATAAAGCCGCAAGAAGTTGAAATAAAGTTTGAAAGTTTGAAAATCATACTTTACTTCAATTTTCGTCTATCGAAACATTTCATTGGGATTGTTTCACAATATAATCGATATTCAGTGAAAATTTGGAATGAAATTTTGCATTATACTATAAAAAAAGCGTTTTGTATTGAAATCTTACTTTTTACTTGTAAAATAATAGTTTCAAACCGATAAATTGGTCTTCAAAAGTAGGGTAACTTTGACCATGCATATTTTTAATGCCATTAAGATTCATTGAAATTTGACAAATAGTCCTTCTAACTTATTCATTAACGAATCGAGGCATGCCACATACGCTATAGTTGTTGACAATGGTTATACATATTATAAAGCCGCAAGAAGTTGAAACACAAAGTTTGAAATGTTGAAAATACTCTAGCTGTATTTTCGTCTAATCGAAACATTTCATTGGGATAGTTTCACGATATATTCGATATTCAATGTGAATTTGGAGTTAACTTGTTCATTATAGTAGAAAAAAATCGGTTTGTATTGAAATCCTACTTTGCACTGGAAAAAAAGATTAGTTGGAACAACTAATACAATTCTTGGGATAACTATTTTAGTTAGTAAATAATGGTACTGCTATTTAGTTATTTGTGAGAACTATTTTTGTTAGTTGGGGCACTAGTAGTTGCCGTTACTATTTAATTAGGTAGAATAACTATTTCAGTTTGTCAAAACGACTGTCTTAAGGTAGTTTAACTTACTAATATAGTTTGTCATGTCTACTAACAAACTTGTAGGTATAACTATTTTCTTTGCGTTACAGAAAGTAATTAAAATATCTGTCACCAGACTATCGAAATCTGAATTAAAAAGATCACAGTCGGCACGCGGGCATCTGTTTTGGGACAGCTTAGGGACGCTGATGTCAGTTCAGCTGATAAGACGTTCCAAAAAAATATCTCCCTATGCCCACTGGGATCTTTAAAATTGCAGATGCACTTTGTAGGTTAGGATTTCCAGTAATAAAACTTAAAACTCGTTAGATTTTTCAATTTCTTATATATACCTTCAAATGCTTCGATATATTCCCCAAAGCCTAAACTTTGCAACACTTATGATACTTCCATCAATAAATGATGAACGAGATATCAAGTGAGCAACGAGTTATGACGGCCATGTCTAAAATATCTCCCTCGTTTTACCGCATGTATGTTGGTAACTTTGTCGCATTCTCAATCGTACCAACCAAGGTAACAAATAAAATAGTTATGCCACCTACTTTAATTTGTCAGATAAATCAATTAATAGTACAGACGACTAATTTATTAGTAACTCTGACTACTAAAACGTTACTAATGTGAACTAGTACCAAGCACTACAAACGGCTTCCTAATAGTTGGCGTTACTAACTGAACAGTTGTAAGAACCAATGAATGCTTAACTAATAAATGGGTAGTAGCCCCAACTATTCATTTTTCTCAGTGTCTAAATGTATAATAATAGTTACAAAGCAAGAAATCAGTCTTTGAAAGTTGGCTAACTTTGACAGAGAACATTTTTAATATCATTAATATTTATTGAACTTTAAGAAATATTCCTTGTACCTTATTTAATTCCGAATTTAGTGAAAATTTGCAAATAAATTCTGCATTATACTACAAAAAAAGTGTTCTGCATTGAAATCTTACTTTTTACTTATAAAATAATAGTTTCAAACCGATAAATTGGTCTTCAGAAGTAGGGCATTATGTATTCAGTGAGAATTTGGAATGGAATTTTTTTCATTCCTAATTTTCACTGAATATCGATTATATTGTGAAACTATCTCAACGATTTCGATTAGACGAGAATTGAAGTAAAGTATAATTTTCAAACCTTGAAACTATTTCTACTTCTTGCGGCGTTATAATATGTACAACCATTGTTAACAACTATAGCGTATGTGTATGCCTGGATTCGTGAATGAATAAGGTAAGAGGACTATTTGTCAAATTTCAATGAATCTTAATGACATTAAAAACATGCTTGTTCAAAGTTACCCTACTTTTGAAGACCAATTTATAGGTTTGAGACTATTATTTTACAAGTAAAAAGTAAGATTTCAATGCAGAACACTTTTTTTGTAGGATAATGCAGAATTCATTTCCAAATTTTCACTCAATTCGGAATTAAATAAGGTACAAGGAATATTTCTTAAAGTTCAATAAATATTGATGATATTGAAAATTTTCTTTGTCAAAGTTACCCTACTTTCAAAGACTGATTTCTTGCTTTGTAACTATTATTTTACATTTAGAAAGTAAGATTTCGATACAAACCGATTTTTTTCTACTATAATGAACAAGTTAACTCCAAATTCACATTGAATATCGAATATATTGTGAAACTATCCCAGTGAAATGTTTCGATTAGACGAAAATACAGCTAGAGTATTTTCAACATTTCAAACTTTGTGTTTCAACTTCTTGCGGCTTTATAATATGTATAACCATTGTTAACAACTATAGCGTATGTGGTATGCCTGGATTCGTGAATGAATAAGGTAGAAGGACTATTTGTCAAACTTCAATGAATCTTAATGACATTAAAAATATGCTTTGTCAAAGTTACCCTACTTTTGAAGACTGATTTCTCGGTTTGTAACTATCATTTTACATCGACAAAGTAAGATTTCAATACAAAACGATTTTCTTCATAATGCAAAAGTGAACTCCAAATTTTCACTGCATATCGATTATATTGTGAAACTATCCCAATAAAATGTTTCGATTAGACGAAAATTCAGTCAGAGTATTTTCAACATTTCAAACTTTGTGTTTCAACTTCTTGCGGCATTATAATATGTATAACCATTGTGA
This sequence comes from Andricus quercusramuli, assembly GCA_932178445.1. Taxonomy (NCBI): domain Eukaryota; kingdom Metazoa; phylum Arthropoda; class Insecta; order Hymenoptera; family Cynipidae; genus Andricus; species Andricus quercusramuli. The sequence goes on from CAKNXH010061296.1 coordinate 163,095, forward strand.
ACAACTATAGCGTATGCAGTATGCCTGATTTCGTAAATAAATAAGGCAGAAGTACAATCTGTCAAAATTGAATAAAAATTGATGACATTCAAAATATGCTTGGTCAAAATTCCCTACTTCTGAAGACTAATTTCTCGGTTTGAAACTATTATTTTACATTTAAAAAGTAAGATTTCAATACAATACGATTTTTTTCTAGTATTATGCAGAATTTAATTGCAAATTTTCACTGGATATCAAGTATATTTCGTCAACGGCGATACCACGCTGAAAACACCAGTTCCCGTTAGATCACTGAAGTTAAGCAGTGTTGGGCGCGGTTAGTACTTGGATGGGTGACCGTTCGGGCAATACTGCGTGTTGTTGACCCGTCGTGGGTGAGGTGGACCCACACTGGTAGTACTTATCCACCTAGAAACACTACCCGAATCGGGTAGTGAGGCAATGAACTTTCGAGTTCGAAATGCTAATCAATCAAGTATATTTCGGAACTATCTCAACGAAATGTTTCGTTTACGTGAAAATTCAAGTGGAGTATAATTTTCAAACTTTCAAACTTCATTTCGATTTCTTGCGGCTTTATAATATGTATAACCATTGTATAACTGTTGGCATTCGATTGCCAAAATAGGAAACTTGGGTTCTTTTAATTTTTCGATTATTACGTTCAATTTATATGATAAAAGTGACTCCTAAAAGTATATATCATTCGAATCAGAATTTCAAGAAACATGCAGATTCGTTGAACGTCAGAGAAGTATTTTTGGCAAATTTTTTGGGAACTTTAACATTTCGTACATTGCTTTGGTGGCTAAAGAGAAAATTCAGAAATGAATCTGAGAAGATTTTCTTCAGATTGGTGCCAGATGTGATTTACAGTTAGCGTGGGCCCTAGAACTTGCCGGGGTGAGATAAGGGAAATGCATTGTAGTGAGCCTTGAATTTGCTCAATGCAGACACTTTGTTGGCACATGTTTTCTCATATTTATTTAAGAGAAATTATTCAATTAGATACATAAATTTGTAGATAAAATGTCAATCTATAGTAAGCATTTCGAAAATTTCTGAAATAATCATTACAGGCCGAGAAATTAGTCTTCAAATGTAGGGTAACTTTGACCGAGCATATTTTAAAAATAAGAAATGTTTTTAAAAATTGGATAAATAATTGGAATAGCTCATTATGTTCTGAATCCAGACATACCACACAAGTCATATTTTTCTCTATAGTTTCCAAGGAACTATTGGCCAACTATCACCTTACAAAAGCTCATGTCCCCAGCCCTCTTAACCACATCTGGAAAAGGAAAAGAGCTATAATCATAAAATTGTGATGGAGTGTAGCTCGGATTGATATCCAGGCGTGATAGGTACTTTGTACTGTCATTAGAAGATATCTTGAATTATTTTGTTAAAAAAACATTTCTTTTTAAACTCGTTTTTTTTTGTTCAAAATTAATTTTGTACATTGAAAATGTACTTTAAATTTTTTGTTGAATATTCAGCTCTTTTCATATCAAAGATAATAATAACATATATTAAAAGTGAAGTATTTTTTTCATATTAAATCAAAATTGAAAGTTATTCTACCTTTCTCGTTTAAACTTTCATAAAAATTCGTCTTATTCTGGTAGAAAATTCATATTCTTGCTTGAAATTTAATCTTTTTTCGTTGAAAATGCAACTATTTCGGTAAGAAGTGATCTTTTTCATTTAATAAATGAACTATTTTGTTGCAAATATGTATATTTGGTTTAAGTTATCGTAGTGAGTTACAAGTATAAAGTATAGAGAAAAGTGTAAAAAGCATAAAAAGTATAACAGTTGAAACTATAGTTTGATTTTTAACCCAAAGAGCTGATGTCTTCTGAGGGAAACATGTAATAGTTCATATTTTGAACAAAAAAGATGTTAATCTCAAAGAAAAAAGTATTTTGAGTCAGCCAAATATACCTATTTGCAACAAAATAGTTCATTTATTAAATCAGAGTGTCTAGCGTTTCTTCAAACAAAAATTCCAGGACTTTTCCAGGTTTTACAAGACAGAAATATACATTTTTCCAGGTACTTTTTTACAGTAAAGAAATAATACTTTCCACGGAACATAGTAGAAATCGTAGGTCTAGTGGAGCTGAAAAAGTGTCATGCGAAATTTCTCTTACGCCCATAAAATCTGATTTTATAGAACGAAAAGTTTTTTTTGGGCATTGTTTATTTTATGACGGCGAAATATCACGACGCTACGACAGAAAATATTTAAATTTTATCTCTTTTCCAGCTTCAAAAAATAATTTAATGAAACTTTTGAAATTCAATATTTTTTTGCTGTTCATAATTTAGCTGATGTAGGTTTATTTGCAATGAAATAATGAAACTGTCATCAAATAAGTTGATTTTGTAACCAAACTGTTGAGTTTATTGCAACCTACAAAGATGAATTTTCAACTAAATAATCGAATTTTGAACAGAAAAGATTAAACTGCAACTAAAAACCGTTGCATTTCCAACGAAATAATTGAATTTTTTGGAAGACAGTTTAATTCTTAACAAAACGGTGAATTTTGAATCGAAAAGGATAAATTTTCTGTCGAAATAGACGAATGTTGAAGGAAACAGTTGAATTTTCAACCAAAACTTTAACCAAAAATAGTTGAATTTTCAACACGAAAATCGGAATGTTCGACAAAAAGACGAATTCTCAACGAAAAATTGAATAGTTCGTATTTCAGCGACAACAAAAACAAACGAATTTTCCATAAAATAGTTCAATTTTCAACCAAACAGTTCAATTAAAAAAAAATTCAACAAAAGATTTAAATTTTTAAACAAATAGTTTAACTTTTAACCTACAAAGTTGAATTATTTACCAAAACGACATTTCAACAAAGAAAATTGATTTTCTACCAGAAAATGACCAATTTTCAAGAGAATAAACCAATTTTCAAACAAATAATAGCATAGATTTTCAACCGAATAGTTGAATTTTTAACTAAAGACGATAAATTTCAATCCAAAAATTAAATAGTTAAATTTTCAGTTAAACAAATCAATTTTCGTAAAAAAAAAGGAAAAGAAGTTTAATTTTCAATCAAGTAGTTCAATTTTCAATTAGGAAGATTTGTAATTTCTACCAAAACAGATAAATTTACTGGAAAAATATTAATTTTAAACCAAAACTGGAATAGCTAAATTTTCAGAAAAAAAACTGTATGCAAAAAAAAATAATTTTTGACAGAACAGTTCAATTTTCAAGAAATAAAATGAGTTTTCAACGAAGTAGTTCTACGTTCAACCAAAAGGTTAAATTTTAAATAAAAGAAGGTGAATTTCTTAATGAAAAATTCAATAGCGGAATTTTCGACTAAAAAATATCAATTTTTAACCTAAAATGGAATAGTTGAATTTTCAATTCAAAAAATTAATTTTCATACAAAAATAAAGTTTTTTCGACAAAAGTAATTCAATTTTCAGCCAATAAGATGATTTTTTATTACTGTTTCTTTAGATTCCAACCAAGTTATTGAATTTTTAATAAAGAAAATAAACTTTCTAATAAAAAAGAGATGCATTTACAACAACAGGAAAACGAATTTTCAATGAAATAGTTAAATTTTTAACCTTCAACCAAATAGTTAAACTTTTAACCTACAAAGATGAATTCTTAACGAAAACGTCGAATTTTCAACACAGAAAATTAATTTTCTACCAAAAAAGACACATTTTTAACAAAACACACCTATTTACAGAGGAATAATTCAATTTTTAACTGAAGATGATTAATTTTCAGTAAAATATATTTGAACTAAATAGTTGAATTTTGAACCGAAGAGAGGAGTTTTCAACTAAAATTATGAATTGGCATTCTGCAACCAAAGAATGAATGTTTAATAAAGTATGTCAACTTTTAACAAACTAAAAAAAAATGTCTACAAAAAAGTTGAATTTTCAATCCAAAATTATTAATTTTCTACAAAAGAAACGAGTTTTCTAATCAAAAAGACGAATTTTCAACAAATAAAGATTTTTCAGCCAAGACAGGAAAAAATATCAAAGAAATTATTAAACATTCAAGCCAAAAGACAGCATTTTTAACCAGAAAATATTAATTTTCAAAAACACTAGAAAAATATGAAAGTTACATTTTTAGGATAACAAATTAATTTTAAATGAAAAATAGAATTTTCAGCAAAATATTTAAATTTTCCATCAATGAGATCAACCCCTTAAACAAATAAATTTTTAACAAAGTGGTGCATGTTTTACCCAAGTGATTGAATTTCCAATTTAGAAAATATGAATTTTCAGCCAAAAATAGTTACGTTTTTAGTTGAAAAATTATTTTTCAACCAAAAAAAAAGACATTTTCAACCAAAAAGATGAATAGTAGATATTTCAAAAAAAAGTATGACTTTTTAATGAAAATTGTTGAATTTGCAACCAAATAATAAAATTCTTCACTACAATTACAGTCGTCAGGATGAAGAAACTGTAAGAAAATAAATAAAAACACAAGGTAAATAAATTACTAACTAAAATAATTACTAGTCCCAAACTTCCTTTTCAAAATTCCCTAACTTTGCCACGACCAATTTTTCACTTGCTCTAACCATTAATATTCAAATACCATTTCGATTGTAGTTTCGTGATTTTCACCGCTTGATAAAATAAACAGTTTAGTTAAAAAGGTAATCTTTTTTCGTCCAGCAGATAAAAAGTTTTAAAAACTATTTTTTCTTTAAAGGAATAAAAATTCCAGAAGCACGAGCAAAATTCAAGGACTTTTCCAGGTTTTTTTCAGGTAAAGAAGAATTCCAGGACTTTTTCAGGTTTTCAAGGATTTCCAGAACACCAGACACCTTGATTAAATGAAAAAGATTACTTCTTACCGAAATAGTTGCATTTTCAACGAAAAAAGATTAATTTCAAAAAAGTAAGTATCACCCTCCATATTTAAGTTGAATAATAGGTTTTTCGTCGATCATAGGGGGTAAATTTCAATAAAAATCCACAATTTTGTTTTGTAACGTTTCGTCAGCTTGGTTCGCTGACCTCTTCAGACTGAAATTTTATTTAAAAAAGAAACAACATTTAGAACTAGTACAAAACACGAATTTTTTAATCATTTAAAAAATGGTTGCACTTCACCTTATATAACGCTGTCAAGACATCACATAAAATTAAAATTTTTTAAGTAGACAAGAAATTAAATGTTTTTCTTGTCAACTAGTCCGAATTTGGGTTTTGTCTAACTCTAGACCGTCATCTGTGAGGTGAAGACTATAACTGCCGGTATTGAGACTCAGAGTGGTATTTATACTCAAGAGCATTACGTAGAATTAACGAAATTATTATGTACAGAACATATAATTAGATGAAAACTTAAAATTTCAAACTTTGTAACGCCGGATTGTATCTGTGATTTAATGTATAAATATCTTTTTTTTGCTAATGCTATTGTTGTTGATCTTAATATGTAACATTTCAGAGATTAATCTTTTTTAGTAATTAGCTTCAAAATCAAGAATTGTTGTGTTTTCCCAGTCAAATTCATGATTATGAGAGCTACGATGTACATTTATAACAAATTCCCTTTTTCTGTTATTTTTGTGTTCTTTTATGCGTACATCTAACATTCTTTTGGTTTCACCTACATAACAAGCAGCGCAATTTTTACAAGCAATTTTATAAACAACATTAGTCTGATCCCATTTTTCTGACACATCTTTACCTAGCTTAACTATGCATGACAAAGAAGGTTTTATCGAAGGTATTACAGATATATTAAATTTTTTAAATATATGAGAAGTTTGATCAAAAAACTTCTTTATGTATGGTAAGCAAACTTTTGGTTGACGGGCCAATAACTGTTTTCGAGCAGAGTTGTTTTGATCAGGTGAGTATTTTATTTTTTGTTTTCGGATCTTTATTTGCTGAATAATAAATTTCATCGGATAATCATTGTTTTGCAATAATTTAGTTATAATTTCCAAATTTTTTGTATGAAATTTCCTGTGTGATAACTTTATTGCTCTGTCAACCAAGTTAAATATAATGTTTTTCTTGACTTGTTTTGGGTGACCTGAAAAGAAATTAACCGTCCTACCTGATAAATTTGGCTTTTGCTGCCAATTGGTGATAATTTTATTATTTTCTTTTATTAAAGATATATCCAAGAAATTACTTCAATTATTTTCTTCAATTTCAAATGTAAATTGTAACTTTTTGTTAAATGAATTGAATGTGTCTTTGATTAAATTGATATGATCTTTTTTGACACATAAAATGGTGTCGTCCACATATCGATAGTAAAACAGGAGTGCGAGGCCGTGTTTTTCTTTTGAAATTTTCAGGCAATAACTTTCCAGGTCATCCATAAACATGTCTGCACACAGGGGTGAAATGGGAGAACCCATCGGAGTTCCAAAAATTTGTTGATTTATATTTTCATTAAAAACGAAATAAGTGTTGTTAAAAAGAAATTCTGTACATCGTCTTATGGCATCGAAAGGTATTTTACAATTAGAATCAATATAATTAACCCTCCTATCAAGACTTTCTAACACTAAGGAGCATGAAACGTTTGTGAATAAAGAACTGACATCTAAGGACATGAAAATATGATCATTACACCGGCACACAAAAAAAAACACTTTTCTGTTCTACAGATGCGACACATATATTCCCATGTATTTTGACCCGCTCAGCACGAATCCGTGGTTCGTTTGACCCCAGCACATCTGGGTCAAGGGCATTTGAAGGTCAAATGGACAGAAAAGTATTTTGTGTGAAGATAACTACTATAATTCTTGTTTTTTGGGTCGCTGAATCCGAATCCGGGGTCCATTTGAACTCAGCGAGTCGAAGTCAAGGTCATTTCAAGGTCAATTTCGTTCATTTCTCTAAAAACAAATTTCTGACTGCAGATTATGAAAGAACGGAAGATTTTACGTCCAGATATGTTACGGTATGGCATTTTGGAATAGCGTTTATTCTTCCTTTCGCCTATAACGTTCTCTTTTATTGTCAAAGGATTTATGCAGTGGATTTCTAGTTCTCTTCGAACTATCACCATCTTCACTGCCAGGTACTTGATCTCTCTTTAGCAGCCAGCAGTAGTCAGCCAACATATTCACGTCCCATTTTCCTTGCCATCGAAGTTCAGCGTCTTTTAGATCTTGATGGAAACGCTCCCCTTGCTCTTCGCTGTAATCGCCTAAGTTCTCAGGGAAATAGCTAATATGAGAGTCCATGAAATGAAGTTTGAGATTCATCAAACATCCCAATCGTCGATAGTTCCTCACCATATTTGCTACGATTGCTTTGTAGTAATTACTTCTGTAATTTCCTAAGAAGTTTTGAGCAACATCTCGAAAACTGAGCCAAGCAGCTTTTTCTAAGCCTGTCATTGTCTTAATGAAATTTTCGTCGTAAAACATTTTACGGATCTGAGGTCCATCAAATACTCCTTCTTTTAATTTAGCATCACTTAATCGAGGAAATTCATTTGTCAAGTACTGAAAACATGTTCCTTCTTTATTCAAAACTTTGACGAATTGTTTCATAAGTCCAAGTTTAATGTGCAGAGGCGGGAGCAATACTTTTGATGGATCAATTAAAGGTTGTTGAAGTACATTATGATTTCCAGGTTCAAGTTGTTCTCTTATTGGCCAAACCTTCTTCTTGTAATGATTCGTGCGATCCCTGCTATCCCATAAACACAAAAAGCAGGGATACTTTGTATATCCTGATTGTTGACCAAGGAGAATGGTTATGATTTTCAAATCACCACAAACTTGCCACTTATGTTTGTCATATTAAATTTTCTCCAATACATATTGGACGTTTTCGTAACTTTCTGTTAATTTTGTTGAATGCGCTATTGGTAGACTTGCGTACTCATTTCCATTGTTAAGCAGAACTGCCTTAAGACTTTGTTTTGACAAGTCTATAAACAATCTCCATTCTTCTGGAACGTAAACATCCGTTTTTAGTTCATTCATCAAACCGTTAACGTCTCTGCAATATACCAACATACCTTCTTCATCTTTATTGAAGTACTGACGTAACTTCTTTTCTCGACTCCTGTAGAAAGATGACTTCGTCCCCTGTTCTACCATTCCACGGCTCTTTAACTCAGCTGCCACATATTCAGAAGCATCTTTAGGAAGACCCATGCTCCTGATGAAATCGTTTAAACTATCTTAGTTGAATAGTCTTATAGATTCATTTTTTCGCTTTCTCCGCATTTTTGGCACATATTCTTCATTTTCATGGTCTTCGTATGAGCAATCATCAGATTCTTCTTCACCGTCTAACATAATCTCTCTATCTGTCTCTTTATTTGTCGAAGCTTCATTTATCATTGAGCTCGTATCCATATTTTTGATAGCAGACTCTTGATTAGACTTTGCAGTTATGACAGAAGACACTATTGCATAAGATATTCTTGATTTGTTTTCAACGTTGAATCCTTTAACTTTTGTGTTGCAAAAATACCAGTCTTTTTCTGATTGAGGTATTGACCATATTACCGGTGAGGAGTATTTTAACGTTTTATTGTTTTTCACTTTATTCCAACGTAAAAGCATAGTGTAACAAGCACTGCAAATGCTATCTGGAGCAAATGTTTCATTTTGAAGGGAAATTTCTCTTTTATAACATTGACGATATATGTCTCTACATTGCTCATTCATTAACCTACGGCAAGTGATGACTTCATACTTTCCACAAACGTAGCAAAAAACATTTTTATCGCTGTTGCAGTCATGGCTGGTAAAAACATGATTACTTGTTGTAGCTTTATATTATTTATCAGTTGAATCGCCAACCAATAAAGGGTGGCGGTAGCTGAATGACGACGATTGCGGGCCCGTTTCCTCACCCTGACCAATCGCCGATACTGGGCGTCCAATACCCTGCATCGTACTTTCTCTCGTGCCAGCCATCACGGCACAATGCCTTCACCACAGGGCTTAGCCGAAAAATGAAAAGCAGGAAAAAAATCCGTTTTCCGCCGTCACCACGTGGAGCACAGAAAAAACTTCGGGTAAATGGTGTTGCAGGTAACTTCGTACAGAAACTGTCTTTTGTTCTCATAAAAGCTGTCACCACCGTCTTTAAAATTTGAAGCCACTAGCTTTGCTCGCTCAAGTGAAGTTAGCTGATCGTTGGTGTAACAGGCAAATCGGATAAGGGCGGCTTCATAAAAGCTCACTTGCCGAATCGTTAGAGCTGTCAAAAGTTCCTTACAAGCGTGGGTAAAAGCAGAAAAATATCGAGACGCCAGGGAAAGTTTACCCACATGTAGAAGTCAAATTTTGGATCGGTAACACATTTTTCTTTCGATCTAACTTTGATATGACCTTGATATGACCTTCACCTTAGCACCATGGGGTCAAGCGGGCCTCGGATTCAGACTTAGCGACCCCCACAATATATTAGTATGGTAGTCTAGTCCCATGTAGCCCATTTACCATTTACCCATATGAATCATCTATATATTTAAATAAAATGACCTTAACAGGTCGTCACAAAAAAATAATAACATACATATCTGGACGTAAAATCTTCCGTTCTTTCAGAATTTGCAGTCAGAAATTTGTTTTTAGTGGAATGAACGAAATTGACCTAGAAATGACCTTGACCTTGACTCGCTCAGTCCGAATGGACCCCGGATTCGGATTCAGCGACCCAAAAACCATAAATTATGGTAGTTATCTACATCCAAATGACTTTTCTGTCCGTTTGACCTTCAAATGCCCTTGACCCAGATGTGCTGGGGTCAAACGGACCACGGATTTGTGCTCAGCGGGTCGGAATACATGGGAATATATGTGTCGCATCTTTTGAACAGAAAAGTGGTTTTTTTGTGTGCCGGTGTTATCAATTACTACATTTTTTAATTTTTCTCTTAAATCAGGACTGTTATTAATGTGTGATTTAGGAATTTTTATAGCATTTTTGAGTTCTTGATGTATAACTTTTGCTAAAAAATGGGTTGGACTGTTGATTAAAGAAATTATGGGACGAAGTGGTGTATTTTCCTTATGGATTTTTCGTAAACCGTAACATTTTGCTAACATAGTATTAGTGCAAGTCAGCTCATTATTGTGATATTTATATTGCAAAAATTCATTATCGTTCAAATCTTTCAATATTTTAGAAGTATTCTCTTGTAATTTTTTAAGCGGGTTCTTATTTAATCTTGCGTAGATCTTAGAATCCAACAAAATATTATTCATTTTTTTCATGTAATCTTTTTTATACAAACAAACTGAAACATTTCCTTTATCAGCAACTGTGAAAAAGATATCTGGATTCTTACTGATGAAGGATTTTGTGGCTTTTAGTTTTCTAGCAAAGGATCTTTCTTCGACAGAAATATGAGTTTCCTTTTTTGTATTACTGCATATGTTTCTAGTCACTTTGTCTCTTATTTCGTTTTTTTGTAATATCTGTCATGTCTAGTGATTGTAAAGACGTTTCTATATTTTTAATCACATTAATCGCATCTGTGGGAGAAAATTTTGAAGGAATACTGTGATTAGGGCCCAAAGATACAATATCAATAACATCAGAAGGGATTTGTTTTTTAGTCAGGTTCTTAACCCAAGTGTCTCTATTTACACTTTTGCAACGGCCGTTATCTAATAACAAATTTTCAAATTTTTTTCTATGATGGATATTATAATTACGAAGAACAGTTTTAAGTTTTTTACTAGACAATTCTAAGAATTTTTTTATAGTTTTAATTTCAATACCAGAATTAGTAACATGTTCTTTAATGTTTCTCAATAATTTGTTTAAATACTTAATATGGTGATGAATATCTCGGATTTCTAATTTTAAAATTTTCGTAGATGTATAATTGTTATGTGCGGAAAATTTTTTTTTACATGAATCACTATAGAAAAAGAAATTTTTTTGACAATGTGTGCACAAATTTTGAATATGATTTGGAATCAAGTCGTTATACCTGCACCTCAGGAGAAAACATCGTTGAGAAGTAGCCTCAGCTATGCGGCGATTAGTGGTTGAAAATCGTTTTCAAAGTATCTTGCTTGTAAAAATTGCCCTGCGTGTTATGTAGGTGAAACCAAAAGAATGTTAGATGTATGCATAAAAGAACACAAAAATAACAGAAAAAGGGAATTTGTTATAAATTTACATCGTAGTTCTCATAATCATGAATTTGACTGGGAAAACACAACAATTCTTGATTTTGAAGCTAATTACCAAAAAAGATTAATCTCTGAAATGATACATATTAAGATCAACAACCATGGCATTAACAAAAAAGAAGATATTTATACATTAAATCACAGATACAATCCGGCGTTACAAAGTTTGAAATTTTAAGTTTTCATCTAATTATATGTTCTGTACAATTGTACATAATAATTTCGTTAATTGTACGTAATGCTCTTGAGTATAAATACCACTCTGAGTCTCAATACCGGCAGTTATAGTCTTCACCTCACAGATGACGGTCTAGAGTTAGACAAAATCCAAAGTCGGACTAGTTGACAAGAAAAACATTTAATTTCTTGTCTACTTAAAAAATTTAAATTTTATGTGACGTCTTGACAGCGTTATATAAGGTGAAGTGCAACCATTTTTTAAATGATTAAAAAATTCGTGTTTTGTACTAGTTCTAAATGTCGTTTCTTTTTTAAATAAAATTTCAGTCTGAAGAGGTCAGCGAACCAAGCTGACGAAACGTTACAAAACAAAATTGTGGATTTTTATTGAAATTTACAACCTATGATCGACGAAAAACCTATTATTCAACGAAAATAGATTAAATTTCAAGCAAGAATATTAATTTTCTACCAGAATAAGACGAATTTTCATGAAGGTTTAAACGAGAAAGGTAGAATAACTTTCAATTATGATTTAATATGAAAAAAATACTTCATTTTTGATATATGTTATTATTATCTTGGATATGAAAAAAGCTGAATATTCAACAAAAAATTTAAAGTACATTTTCAATATACAAGATTAATTTTGAACAAAAAAAAACGAATTTAAAAAGAAATGTTTTTTTTAACAAAATAATTCAAGATATCTTCTAATGACAGTACAAAGTACCTATCACGCCTGGATATCAATCCGAGCTACACTCCATCACAATTTTATGATTATAGCTTTCTTCCTTTTCCAGATGTGGTTAACAGAAAAAAGTTACACACACGCGCGCGCACGCACACACACACACACACACGAAAATCTTTCCAAAGGGACGAATTATATCTAAATATGTCAAAAAAGTATATTCGAAAATTTAGGTAATTTCAAACCCCCTCTATGAGGAAGCGATAATGAATTGATTAATCGTAAATTGAGTAATCGATTAATTAATTACTCCGATGTGCAATTATCTGAACTCCTGCAATCTGCATTTGTCTTTCGCTAAAGACCAAAGTAAATCGACCGTCGACAATGAATACTGTTACAGTCTTTAAAATTGCGCAAAACGTGGATGGATGAAATTTTTATTGGCTGATAAAATTTGAAAATGATATAATTGGAAAAAATGGGAAAAAAGTACTAGTTAAATCGGCCAATATTCTCAATATTGAAGGTAATCTTGAATAAGATGCAAAATTACCAAAACTCACAACAGAAATTGAATGGGTTGACCGATTTTTTTCTATCTTTTTTTGATCGTCTCGTAATTATGTAATCAACCTAATGCAGCATATAAAAATTCCATTTATGCATATTTCAATAATTACAAATTTCGTTCAAGCGGCTCGAATCGTGTAAGGATGCAACAATCGAAAGGGCGGTTGATTTACGAGCGACCCCCTGGGTTCAGCATGCTCGAGAACCGTCACGGTGAATTATCGTAAATTTTATATGCATTTGCAGAGCGCCTGTTTTAGGTTCAACGGGGGTACTTTCCCGGTGGAGGATTGCTCGTTTCCAGGCGCACAAATGAAACAGATTTTCGATTAATTAAAAAAAAAAAAAAAAAAAAAAAACAAGACCATTTTTCGAGAAAAAAAACTTTCTTTTTGGGCATTATGCTCTTCAGATTATGTGGTTAAAATATTACATCGAACAATTCATCCGTTTAGCGGGATTCATGTGAAAACGAATACATGGGCTAAAAATAAGGCTTGAGGAAGCGCCTTTTGAGCAGGGACTGAGAGTAAAACGTTTTGATCATTTTGGGTTTTGATCCCTGAGCCGACGAAAAAAGGATCGTGAGGTTTAACTCTTCTCGAGATCAGAAAAGATGTACTGTAGGGCAGTGGTCGGCACGCTCTTGCCCAGGGCAGGCTACCCTGCCCGGGCTGCCCAACGACCTACTTTCTGGGCAGGTACCTGAGAGCTTGGGCAGACCGACCCTTCTCTCAGGGGTTCTTTGTTGGAAAATAGAACAAATTGACAAAATGTAAAAATCGTTAATTTTTCAATTAGCGATTTGAAAATGATATTTCTGGAATCTGCGAATTTTTC
>CAKNXH010061296.1:191564-215373 GCA_932178445.1 Andricus quercusramuli
CGGGGTGCTTAATTTCGGTGAGTCCCCTTGCCTCTCACCATCCATCGGGGTGCTTGATTTCGGTGAGTCCCCTTGCCTCTCACCACAGGGATGCTTGATTTCGATTAATTATTTTACAATAAGTGCTCAAAATGGTGTCCTCGCACTTCGATGCACATGTTAATCCGAGCTTTGAAAGATTCCACACAACTGCGAATTGTGTCTGGTGAAATTTGTGCACAAGCAGACCTGATTCGCTCGATCATGTTATCACGAGTTGTGGGCACTTCTTGATACACGCGATTCTTTAGATAACCCCACAAATAGAAATCCGGCGCCGTAAGATCTGGCTATTTGGCAGGCCAATTTACTGGAACTCCTCTACTGATCCATCGTCCATTGAATTCGCGATTGAGTACTTCCCTCGCGATTGGCGCATAATGTGTTGGACAACCGTCATGTTGAAACCACATGTTGTGTCGCACTTCCAAGCTTATGTCTTCCAGCAATATTGGAAGTTGATTTTCTAAAAAGTCACTATATTTTTCAACGTTCAAATTTCCATCAATTAAATACCGACCGATAAGTTGATCTCCAATTGTTCCACACCGAACGTTCACGGACCATGGACGCTGATGCTCAACTTCACGCAACCAATGTGGATTTTCTACACTCCAATAATGCATGTTGTACCGATTAACGTTACCATGGTTTGTGAAAGACGACTCGTCTGTGAAGAGTACTAAATAAAAGAAATTCGGGTTTCCTTGTATCTGCTGAACCGCCCATTGACAAAATGTCACTCGGTTCTGAAAATCATTTCCATGAAGTTCTTGATGCAGTGAAATATGATACGGATGATAATTATTACATTTTATTACCTTCCAAACACTGGATAGAGACATTCCGGAATCGCGGCTTAGTTGTCGAGTACTAACATGAGGGTCATGAGTGACTGCAGCTAAAATTACAATTTCATTATCAACTCCAGTAACTGTTACTTGACGCTTCCTTTTTTTCGGTTGTACACTTCCTTCAGTGATGAAGTTTCGGACAACCCGGTCAAAAGAAGCGCGTGAAGGAACACTTTCTGGAAAGCGTTGAGCATAAAGCATGAGAGCATCATTGATATTCCTGCCACTTTCTCCATAAATGAGAATCATTTCAATCTTCTGTTGCTGAGATAGAATTTCCATTGTAAAAGTAATGAAGTAAGGTAATGAGGAAATACAACGACACCCAAACCAACTCAAACGAACGTGACCAACAACAATAACCCAAACGAAAGCAACCAACACACCCAAATCAAATGAACACAATCAACCTTCCTAATGAATAAACGTTAAGCACGGACAGACGCGGTTATCGCTCGGCCGGAATGACGTCGAGGATTGTAGACAGTGGAGACTCGATGATATGTGATGTCTGCATCCAAAATCGACTGTCGTCAACCAACTACATTCGGGAATGGTTTTCGACAGTTTTATCACTTTCACTGTCCCGTTGCCAAAAGTTCAAGCACCCCGATGGATGGTGAGAGGCAAGGGGACTCAACGAAATTAAGCACCCCGAAGGGAATAGACAACTACTATGTCCGCGTCGTTATTCCTGGGTAGTGCTAAAAGTAGTGTCAACAATTTCATTTTTCGCAATTGCAACGCCATCTATCGCGAATCAAAACAAATTTTCCGAATAAGCATTCTGGAGTCGAAGCATTTTGGAGAGAAGTATACGAGGTCCAGCATCCACTTCAAGAAAACTCAAAGAACATAAATAGCTTCAAGGAGCTGTGCAATGCCCTCATAACACCTGAGGAAGAATGCTCACCTATCACTACCGAGGAGGTGAGAAACGTATTAAGAGGCATGAAGAACTTTCCAGCTCCTGGACCAGATGGCATCAAGACCTTCTGGTGGAAGAAGTTTCCTTCAACCCACCAGCATCTGGCCCGAATTTTCACCTCATATCTAAAGTCGGAAGAGCCTATTCCGGAGTGGTTGGTGGAAGGGCGCACAGTGCTCCTGCCAAAGACGGGCAACTTAGCTGAGCCTAAGAATTACAGGCCAATAACTTGTCTGAACACACTGTATAAGATCTTCACAGCCATCCTAAATGATAGGATTCTTCGGACAATTGAACCTGTGTGGCGAGAGATGTATGAACAACGTGCCTCGAAGAAAGGCGTAGCAGGATGTCGGGAGAACCAGCTCATCGATAGATGTGTCTGTAAAGATGCAGCATTCTATCAACGATCTCTATCGATGGCCTGGATAGATCACCGAAAAGCTTTTGATTCAACCTCCCATAGACTTATCATCTGTCTGTTGGAAAGCTTAAAGGTTCATCCACACATCGTGAGATGCATAGAGAGATTAATGCCGCTTTGGAAAACCAGATTTACCATCTTATCTTGAAAACATCGTGTGATCACTAACAGTATCAACTTTCAGAGAGGTGTGTTTCAGGGCGACACCATGAGCCCTCTCCTTTTTGCCTCACATTATAGCCACTATCTCTCGCACTTCGCTATTCCGAAGGGTACCTCTGCGGCAAACCTGGAAATCGAAAGCATAAGGTAATTCATGTATTTTACATGGATGATCTTAAGATCTATGCTAGAAATCAAGAGAAACTACATCTAGCTTTGAAAATTGTCAAAGAGTACACTCAAGAGATTGGAATGGAGTTCGGGTTAGCGAAATGTTCCAAGGTTAATTTGAAGAAAGGAAAACTTAACGGCATCCCCGAAGATCCTGAACTCGTTGACAGAAGCGCTATACGACACCTTTGTGCTGGAGAGACCTATACATACCTGGGCGTGCCACAAAGCCGCATTTAGGACGTAACATCCATAAAGGATACTCTCCGATGCAGATAGAAACGTCTCCCTCAACAGATATGGTCTCCCGAACTGTCGGCAAGGAACAAAGTATCTGCAATGAACATGCTTGCCGTCCCAGTAGTACTCTATTCATTTGGAGTAGTTCCATGGACGAAGGACGAGCTCAGATCCCTCGATATCGGGTCCCGAAAGGTTATGCACATGAACAAAAGCATGCACCTCAAGTCTTCTGTTCTACGACTTTACATCTCACGCCGTCAAGGTGGTCGTGGAATACTGAATCTTGAATGTCTTCACAACAGGATTATTCTGAGTACAGCACATATTGTCACAAATGGACAAGATACTCTTCTCAAAATGGTCAGAAAACACGAAGAAGTAGGCGAAGGGGCGTTTCTTTACAAAACAGCAGAATAGGCTGCTGAAACACTCGGCCTTGACTTCAATATCAGGGGTGAGCAAAATGCATCAAATCTTATCCATCTTGAATACTCACTCCTGAAGGCCCGGATTAAGAAAGCACAGGAGAAAAACTTCCGCGAAGAGCTCCTCGACAAGAAGATGCACGGCATCTTCCACAAAAATGCGGAAGATCAGTCGATGTCGTATGAGCTGACGTTTGCTTTCCTTTGATCACCCGGATTGAAGTCGGGCACAGAGGGCTTCATTTTGGCATGTCAAGATGGTGTCATTTCCACTCTAGCATACCGTCGCCACATTTTGAGCAAAGTTATTCCCGATGATAGCTGCAGAGCGTGTCATGAACACCCCGAGCATCTAGAACACATACTATCTAGTTGTCCAGCTTATGCGGGAACAACCTACATCCGAAGGCACAATGCGGCACTGAGAGTGCTTTATTACCATCTCTGTCACTCTTACGGCATTAGCCGTTATCGAATTTTCGGCAACAGCGGACAAAAACGTCACAGCGAAGGAGAAAGAAAAGAAAGAAAGATATAAAGACCTTATGAGGGAGTTTCGACGGTTACACCCGGAACATTCTGTGAAGCTAACCGTCCTGAACATCGGCGCTCTTGGAGGTGCCAAGCTTTCACTTGTTAATAGCCTGAAAAGCATCCCTGCGTGTCAACAAAATGCTGAGACACTTGCAGGGAGAATGCAGAAGGCGGTCGTCCTTGGGTCGCTCCGTGTTTTGAGGGTGCACGAGACTTTCGCCGGATCATCGTATTGAATTCGCGCAGACTGTAACCACCCATCTCACGGTCGTGAGACGTGGTTACGGCTGAAATTTTACCGCGATTTCGCTGGGAGCAGGTGCAATTTTTCAAATTAGCAGCCGCTCCCGGCGAAATCCTGCGATTGTCCTTATGACAAACTTTTAACTATATATATATTCAGCACGAGATTAAAGATATAGACTATAGTAAGAACGTTGTAATCCGTAGCGTACACTGCCTAGCCATAGACGCGTAGACTATAGAGCACAAAAGCACATGCTGACTGGAGGACAAAGCTATAGATATACTGAAGACATTGTAAGCCGTACAGTATATCTATATATACTCGTGACGCATGGCATGCGTATACAGCGACGTCCCAGCATGCAGGGACTTCGCCATAGGCCCTATAAAAACTCAGTGGACCAACATGGGTGAGTTAGAAATTAGAAGTTATAGTTCCGTTCAACTCTTCTATATTTTTTACGGTTTTCTCCGATTCGACTGTCCAGTGTGTAGTGTGTCAAATTGGTCTTTCTCGCTTGTTAGTGTATGTGCCCTTGTGACAGTGTTGTGCACTGGGAAACCCGAATCTGGGATTTCCCTTCTTGGAATAATTCGAACCAATTCCACCCTGAATTGGACCCACTATTGTTTTTCATCAACAATTGGAACACTTTTAACACAAATTAAGGATTTACCTAATTTTGATTCACATCAAGGTGCACAACCCCTTCTTCCACAACACTACATGGAAATCGCAAAGCCCATCTAGACTTAATTTGATTCTTCAATCGAATCAATACCCGGTAAGTCCTAATTCTAATAACTGTAGTTTCATTCATTTAACTTCTTTGGGCCATAATATATGAGTCTCCTTTATTTTAAAGGTCCTGGCCAAGGATTAGAGAAAAGTCTACAAATCTTCCTTCAGCTTCTTCTGCTAAACCCTTAGTAATCAATACATTTTAATTGTAATTATTTATAATAAGTTGTTCAAACAAATCTATAACTCATTTATTGGCTACTCTCTCCTCTTCCCTGTGCGAGATCTTTGATCTCAACTAAAACGAGGAACCTAATTAAAAAGGAAAGTATTTCACATTTTCTATGATGTTACACTTAGAAAATTGAATATAATGTTTCTTTTAGCTGGGAAAAAAGGAAAATCACTTTTAATCATTCATAAGTCTTGTAAACAGCTCTTTAAATTTGAATCAGTGAGATAATGTTATGAATCAGTGAAAATTCTTATTGATATGATTCAGTAATCCTTTCCCGAGTCGAAATTTAGGCCCTACTTTGAAACTGTAACTCCTACCTTAGTAGGCGCTGGGAGCAGTAGAGTAGGTTCTAAATGAGGACAGAATTCAATGTAATTTAGACCCTACTTTGACGCTAAAAGTGTCCGAAATCGGCCGTTTCTCAACGTTCAGCGTCAAAGTAGGGACTGTATGTAAGGCAAATCAAGTATCAAAGCATCAAAGCATCAAAGTAGGTTCTCTATAATCTCACACCAGTATGGATGAATAAAAATAACAATTGTTATTAATTAGAAAAAAAATAATATCTGTGATATGAATATCAAGGATATTCGAAATTATTTCATAGGTATATTATTCATAATATTTTTCAATTATGTCGCTAAAGCATAGTACACTGAAAAATCAGTCCGAAAAAAGTCCAATACTCTAAGGTCCAAAATCTTTTCCAATACGAAGCAATTATATGAATGGCTTTTTTAAAACTTTTCGTGCTTTCAAATATTTGAAACCATTTTTTAAGAGTTCAATAAGTTTTTTCTGTTTTTTTAAAGTATTCGCCACTATACGCTTCACAAGAATTTGAGACTGGACATTTAAATTTGATTCTATGTAATTTATGATTTAAATGAATACAATGTCAAAAGTGGCGATTTTAAGAACAATATTTTTTATCTCTTTTATTAAGCAAAGACTTTTAAAAACTGGTTCCGCATCATAATTAATGCAATTACACGAAAAAATACAAATATTAGTTTAAGATTCAATCTAAAATTCATCACGAAATAATTAAATATTAACAATAACATCACTGGTTTTATAACAATGTGTCTCGTCATTCCGAAATTCGAGATGAGTAGTCAATTAATTAACATACGTTTAGCTTCTCTTATTCTCCAACAAATATTTTTAAAAAATTGAAACAGTAAACATTTTCTCACGGAAAGAAATGATTTTTCCTACTAAATCAAGTGGTAGACACGTATATAGTAATATTTCTCTAAGAAAATTTTTCAAAACTCCCAATAATTTATTATTGGGATATAATAATTTATTATTATCATTAAATATATATTTCAATATATTTTTCAAATTTATTCATAATATTTGCTGCTAACGATATAAAATATTTTATTCCTTTAATGTGTTGTGATTCTCAATCACATTGAAACCAATTATAAATTAATTTTATGAGATAAATAAATGCCTGCATGACTGTAAATAATGCACAATCTCTTTGGTTATTTATAAAAATGTTTATAATGACTTATTATTCGACAATTCTTAGTCATTTTCCGTGATGAATATAATCCACATACAAATTTTCAGCATTTTCAGTTGGGCGAAAATATTTTTCTGTGATGGAGCATTGCAAAGAAGTATTTATTTATGTATAAATAATGTATGACAGTTTGGTTGAATCTGAAACTGAATATTGTTGTTAATTGAGTGTGAATGCAGTCATTAAGATGACCAATGAGTTCATTTAACCTAAGTAAGAAATAATTGTTAGCTTATTTTTATAAAGTTTATAAAACGTCGAAATATAATCTTCAGTTCGAACAATGGAGGCTAAAAAGATTCAAACTAGGGTCAGCATTGAAGAAGAGGTTCAACAGCATCAAAGTAGGGTCTTGAGTTATAAAAACGTGGGCTCTAAAGATTCAAAGTAGATTCAGAGAGGTGTTACAGCCTCAAAGTAGGTTCTTGAATATGAAGACTGTAGCATCTAAAGATTCAAAGGAGGGCCTATAGATTTAAATGGAGTCAAAGTAGGCTCTAATCTTTCATTCTCTAGGACTTAAAAGTTTAAAGCAGGGGCTATAGGTTTCAGTAGCGTCAAAGCAGGCTCTAACAATAAGGAGCTGCAGGTTCAAAGTAGGGTCATAATTTCGACTCGGGTTCTCACTTATTCGAATTTAGAAAAGAAGATCATACCCAACATCTTCCGCAAAAAAGATCTCATTTGAAGAAATAGATCTCTGAGGTATACAATAATATGTTTACTTTCCTAACGTTGAATCTCGAGTAAATAAGGACCTAATGCAACTGCAAATATTTTCTAGTTTTTTTCCTCAAATTATCAACTGTTTAGCTGCCGTACTCTTAAACTAATACTACTACAAACAGACTTGACGATTAGACCTAAATAATTATGTTCCTGAAACGTGCTTCAAGCATGATTTGTAAAATTACAAGAACACTTAATTGTATCTTCAGAAAAGTAAGATTTTTGTGATCATCATTTGCTTCTGTTATAAGTTATGGGCTTTCAAAAATCCATGGACAATTTTGCAAGAATTTTCAGATGCAATATCCGCGCTTAAGAGGAACAATCTATTATATCATCGTAAAAGTTCGTAATAATTTTTGCAATTCCATAACATATATATTCGTAATTTCAGAAAGCATTGAAATCATAAATATTTTTCGAATATATTTGTACAAAATTGGTCAGCTTTATTCGCAGACGAGGCTTATTAGTTGAAAAATTTCGTTATATGATTTTTAGGTAATGATTTTGAAAATGTTTTTTGTTGTTGAAACATGCATACATACATGTAAACATGTATACAGCGCGGGACCTCAAAATAATTTTTATTTGGACGGAAACTTGACAATTTCGTCGACGCGTGTACGCAAATACTATATAAGGCGACTTAAACAACGGCTGCCATCATTCTAAAAAATATTCAGTTTCTTGTCAAATATCGTTATTTTATCAGTTTTTTTCCAGAAAAAATTATGATCTGTGAAAAATTGTCTGTCAATTTAGTCTTCAAGAAGAAAAGAGAAGTGGCGCTCGCTTTCCTACTAATTATAAGTAGTAATCCATACGAAAGATACATGCCTCCTGTGAAGATATGTTATTCAACAGTTAAAGTATATTAATTGTGGATTCAATAAAGGGTCTTCTTTGGAACATGTAGTGAAGCTCAGTTATTAAAAATTGTTAAATATAAATCAAAATTGTAAAGTAAATGCTGTAAATTCTTTTAAACGATTTAAATAATTTGTATTGCTTTTGCTGACGTGTAACGGAAACAATGTTACGTTTACTCTAGCATTTCCTTGATTTCGTAAATTTGTAATGAAATCATTGTTATTGAAAATAATTCAACATTATCTATTGAACAAGGTAGCCACTCTGAAAGATAGGAAATGAAACATAATAATAGTTTCAGGTGCTCAAACTTTATCAGAATGGACCTAAACACACAGAGAAAACTAGATATTGATAATGTGCAAAATATATTATTTCAAAATTATTTCTATCTAAATTTACAATTCACTACAACCCATTGGTGTGATTTTGAGGTTATGTAACATAAAATTGATGATAACATTTTGTTTCAATTCATTTTTCTAAATTATAGTTTAATCTGTTTCAAATTATAAAATCGGATAGTGTGCAAAATATATTATTTCAAAATCATTTCTATCTAAATTTGCAATTTCCTGCAACAGAGTGTCGTGACTTTAAGGTTATGTGTGATAAATTTGATAATAAAATTTTGTTTCAATTCATTTTTCTAAATTAGTTTAGTCTTTTTCGAATTATAAAATCTGATAATGTGCAAATATTTTATTTAGAAAATATTTCTATCCAAATTCACAATTTACTGCAACAAAGTGTTGTGATTTTCAGGTTGTGTGTGGTAAAATTGATAAAATTTTGTTGAATGTGATAATTTTCTGTATTTGCGAAAGTGTAATGAAAATAATATTGATTTAAATTTGTATTAAATATTAGTTTTTGTTTCATCTAGAAATAAGAATGCATTTTCTCCTCGAATTCTACGTACAGGTTTTGAAACTCGTTGGCAACACCGGGATCTTCGCGATTAATTTCAAGATTTCCTTCATCCTGTTCCTCATCTGCATCAGCATCTAAATTATTTAAATAATAATTTCCAAAAATATCAAAGTCTTCTTAGAACTTAACGATAAATTTTCAAATTCTTAGAAACTTTGTGAAAAGACTACATATTTACAGATATTAAATTGTGAATGGAATAATTTCCGTGATTTATATATATTTTGTTTCCAAATAAAAAACTTTTATGCGTGTTATTATAAATAATAGATGATATCTTTCCAATATACGTTCAATATGAATGTTAATTTTGAGGTTAGGTTTTACTGATTTACTTTCATTCACGTCCCGTAAATATGGTATGTTTGGAATGGCGCGGTGTTTCCGAACTCGTAGTGTACTGCTTTTCACTGTTGGCATTTTTAAATAATAATTGGATTCATCAGAAATATACCGAATGCACCTGTCAATAATAAATGTGATAACTGTTCGAAACAACGACAAAGCAATTCGAAATTTCCTTGAATACCTACTAGATGGCGTTGCGATGGGAAACCTGGCCAAACCACTAGATGGCGTTGCAGTAGGAAACCTGGCCAACCCGCTCAGGCACGACTACGGGACATGGAAATTAGCCCTGCCCGAGCCAGACCCTATCAGCTCGATCGGGGCCTGATCGGTAATAGGGAAAAGATATGGCGATTTCTGCACGAGTATTGGGCATAGAGTTCCACTCGTTTGTTTTTTAAGATAACCTAGCAAAGTGATAAAACATAATGTATCATAAGTGACAGCTCGTCCAAAAAGTTAAAAAGTTCGCGATTCAAGTGATTTCGTGAGTCAAATATGTTTTAAGTATTGTTCGTGAGGATATACAATATGCAACGGATATACAATGTACTACTTATATATGACTCTTATGTCATATGAATTGGGAAGAGATGTTTAATTTCATAAAGTTAAACAATTTATGTTACAATTAACATTTTACTCATTTGCATTTGACTTATTTTAGAATTTACAAACAATATTCTTTCACATTATGAAAATCAAGATTCTGGATCTCTATGTTCATGTATTTCAGATAACTGATTATCTCCCATCATCTATAGTACGGCTATACCTACTATAGCCACACTATTTCTATACTTGAGACATAATCTACTGTAATGGAAAGGAACAGGGTTCCTTTAATTTATTGTAAATCCCTGAAACCACGTGACAAATTTTGGACGTCACGCTGATAAGGGCCCCGGGAACGAGGATGAGGAGCTTCGATAGACAATCTCACCTGGTAAGCTTATTGCGCCGGGTGAAAACCGTTATCATTCTTTGATTCTAGATTTTTATTTATTGATAAGTCTCGGAAAGTAATTTCAGTAATTTTTTTCAAAGGAATGGTTTTGCTCTGCTGGTTCATATGTGGATGAAATTCGTGGGGACGCCCATTTGAGATCCTAAAAAGGAAACTGGATTCCTGGAGAACGCCTTGGAGAAAAGCACGCTATTTTATACACTGAGAAACCCTTGTCTGTATTTCTTGTTAAAAATCACACTAGATTTCACTATCTGAACTTTGCAATGAGAGGCAAAAAGCAAATTTTAATAATATTTACTAACCTCAATAGTAACTCGTAGCTACTTAAAGAATTATGAAATATATTGGAATAAAAGTTAAAACTATTGCATTTATTGTAAAAGACATTTGAAGTATTTATTAACCTCTGTAGTAAAACTGCAAGTCTGCACTATTTACTTATTTTGGTAGGAGAAAATAGTAAATTTGTTGGATTAATATCTGTAGAAGATAACATTATTTACAAAGTGCTGTAGTAAAATGATGCGCAGGGACCGTGCGCACCGAATTACTAACTGGTTAGCAAAATATGCTACAGTGGGAATAGTAAAAAAAATAAATACGTGTTGCTAACTTTCACACAAGCCTACCTACACACATGTTCTACATTTAACGCATAATTCACATTTATTTAAATTAAGAATTGACAACATTAGAAATTACATATATGTATATATTCTTAAAAGATAGTATTTTATATTATAAAGCTGAAACAGAAAAATCGGGTTAGAAGAAAACGAAGGCTGGCGGGAATCGAACACGCGTCTCCGGGACAGCAGTCGGGCGATGATCCATCTACCTATAAGACATTGTGGGACTCAGAATGAAAACTTCCATATGACCTAAATGATAGAAAGTTTATTGGTTCTAATTCATTTAATCCTTAATTGATTAATATTCATGATATTTTTATAATTTTAAACAACAAAATTTTTAATGTAATTAAAATAATTAAATATATTTTTTTTAATTACGTTTTTTTGCGGATTTTTCATTGAAACATAAATTAGATGTCATTTTCGCAACCTAAAAATATGATCGGTGATCGAGACACGTCTGATGCACTCGGCCGCGCTCGTTCCAAGGCTCGATACTTTCTGCTAAATCAGTAAAATTTGGGACCAAATTTAATAATTGGTATTAACCTTTGTTACAGAAAGTAGGAAATGTCCATAATACACATTGTGTTCCTACAGACAATAGTAATTTCTTCTACATATTTAGTATATTATGTTATTTAAAATACATATTACTTTTATTTTTTTTGTACAATTTATTAATTTCTCTACTAATTTTTCCTACATCGGATTTTACTACAGAAAATAGTAAGGATTGCTATTACCAAATAGGAAATCTTCTTATAAAAATAGTATAACTTATTATTTATGTATTAAAATGTCGAAATTTAAGCATTTTGCCCCCATTTGCTATCCGTTTTAGTAATTTTTCTAACCTAAAGTTTCTCAGTGTATACTCGAGCAGGAAAGCTGAAGTTGTCACAGCGACGCAAACTGGACGACGAGGTAGGCGAGCTTTTGACATCCATCAGAGGTATTTTAGTAGCACAGAGAATCAGGAAATTGAGTACGTTTCATACAGACATTTACAATATTGTGAAGAGGACTGATTGTGTGAGTTTAATCTGAAAGTTAACTATCAAGTTTTGTACGTAGGATCCGAGGGCTAATTATTATTCACTTTAATCAGGGATGTGATGTGAAATGTTTGGAAATGATTGCTGCGAATGAATTTGGTATGAAAATGAATTTGATCGATACGCTGTATTGTTTATTTGTCTTTATGAATTCTTGATCATTGTGGAACAACGAATTTAAATCTTTTAATTTAAATATATGTGAAAGGGTATTTTCATTCAAAGAGAGTTGGAAATTTTCATTTAAGCATGGCACTACTACACACACCACCTAGAGTAAATACCGGGTCACCTCAAATGGCGCCCAACGGGTTAAATGAAAATAATGATCGAGAGGTTCAAAGAAAAAGTCCAAATTCACATGGAATAAACAGAATGAATGTGAGTGTTAATGAACATTATAGACAAGATAAAAATTACCAGCATGATAAATGCAGGGATGAAATGAGACTACAATATAACGTCGAAAAAAATGCTCCGAATAATTTTATAAATACAAATCTGCAACTCGGTGATACTTTTCAATTGTTTACAAATCTGTTACAAACAATGACAAATACATTTGATCAACTGAAAAATAATTTGACAAACCAAAACCCTGCTCCTGTTTCGAAAGATAATCCTATTGAGTTTTTAGAGGATTTAGAGCAATATTTTTATATAAAAAACATTCCCACCGATTGTGAGGCAATGATTATCAAAACCGCTTTGAAAGGTCGAGCTCGTGCGTGGTATTTTGCGAATATAAGTAACTGGAATAGCTATCAAAATTTTCGTGATCAATTTTCGGGAGAATTTCATTTTGAGGAATCAAAAGCTGAAAGAGGAGATGCGTGGAGAAATCGTTATTTTATGAGAAAAGACGGTTAATTCGTGAATTACTCTTACGATCAGATTAGACATGCAAATTATTTAGATCCACCATTGTCGGAATACATGCGAAATTATTCGATTGTTAGGCAGTTACCAAGACGTGTACAAGAGTTATTGGCAGCGGTTGATTTTGGGGACACTGCTAAAGTTATCAAAACAATTGCTTGGATCGATGGTACTGAAAAACATGACGAAAGATACGGTAATAGAAATCGAGGATATGGAGAGAGAAAACTCCGTTCAGATTATCAGGTTAAAAATGAATTTTATGGACAATATAAAAATCGCGAAAATCACGATCAGGATAAAAAAGAAAGATTCTGGGGGAAACCTACATATAGAGAAAGGGATGAAGATTATCGAAATAAAGAGGATAGGCGCGATTGTATATATATATATATATATATATAGAAAAGATAGTTGCGAAAACCCAGAATATTACGAAAAACAAACGAGAGATGATTATCGAAATAAAGAGAATAGGCGCGATTATCTATATGGAAAAGATAGTTACGAAAAAGCAGAATATTATGCAAAATATAAGAGAGATAATTATCGATTGAAATTAGACAGAGACGGAAATAGAGATAGAGAAGATTGGCTTCAGGAAAGTAGGGATTGTAGCAAGAGAGACGGTAACAGCGATAGGCGACAGAGCGATAACAACCATAACAGACAACACGACAATAGATGGAATAAATCAAACGATCAGAGAAGGAAAGTATCAGCGGTTATAGAAAATATTGATAATCACGAAAATTTGACAGAGGATTCGTACGAATAAATTAAGTCCATGTTAGGAAGGGAAAATTTGAACGATTAGCCGACAGTAACAAAGGTCCCATTGCGTGTCGGTGGTTAGGAAGTATAGTAGAGGACCTAACTTATGAAACAGACGGAAAGATAAGTAAAGATAAACTCAGAAAATTCAAACTTAATAAATACAAATGCCCTCTACTCAAATTAACAGTAGCTAATGAAAATAGCGAAGCAGTCATCGATACCGGAGAACAAGTCGAATGTATTTCGGAAGAAAAATTTGAAAGTTTGGATGGAGATAAAATTTCTGTTCTACCTATTTCAAATATAACGCTACACGGCGCTTTTAGCGGGAAACCATATCTGTCGTGATTTGAGAAAACACCGTTAACTGCAAAATGAACGAAGCCGAGAAAATCGACGAAAACTGTTCGAATCTTTATTCGCGTGTATCGCGGATTCTTATCAATTTTCTGCATTTTTTTTTGTTGTTCTTGACTAATTTGCATACGATCTTTTCATTTTTGCAATCAAAATTGTTAAAAAAAGTTGATTAATTATCTAAAATGCAGTTAACGGTATTGATTGGGATGCTGAAATTCGAAAAACGCCCTAACGGGCAGATACGGCTCTCTTCGAATTACGGACCTCAGAAATAGGCCTGCCGTGATTTGAGAGAACGCCGTTCACGGAAAAAGAATATTAAAGAGTGGAATTAATATAAAATATTAATTAAATATGGAATTATAATTATTATGAAATATTGCATATAAGATTATTATTATTCATATCCATAATTGTTTTATCTTTCTTGCGCTTGTTTTTAAATCAGCCAAATAGATATTAATGTTATCTATTTCAAGATAAATAAAGAAATCGATACATTTTTTGAATTTGAAAACCAATTAAAAGTATTAAATGAAACACATTTTTAGAACAGTTTCATTAATTTTCTTTGGAAATTTCCAATTCACTTTTTCCACTTTAAAAAATTGAAATTATTTACAAACATTATTTTTACTTATCACATTTCTTAACAATATAACTTCATGTTAATTTGAGACTGTCAATAATTATAACAAATACAGACTTTCAATAATAATTTTGCATTTTGCAACTAATAATAAGTGCAGTTACGGCGTTTCTCGAATCACAAACCTCTTTTCTCGGGGTTCGATGATTCCGGAGAACGCAGTAAGCACTTACGGACCTCTCCGAAATCACGAAGGCTTGAATTCGCCGTCCAATAATTTTGTTTAAGTCCGCAACTACCAGTTACTGCGTTTTCTCGAATTTTGACGTCACGCATTTAGCCGTCTCTGATTATTGCATAATTATGCAATAATTATTTTTTAAATTATTAACAATTTAGAAAACTTATTTCAATAATCAGGTGTATCTTTTTTTCACGATTCCAACGATATAAAAAACTCATTTTGCGATTTTTTGCAGTTAACGGTGTTTTTCCAAATCACGGCAGATATGTAGTAAAAAAGCAAGTAATGCTCGATATAGTAATAGGAGAACAAAGAATCAATTCAATATTTCTTTTTGTTCCGAAATTAAACTTCCATATTATTTTGGGTACTAATTGGTGTGGCAATAATAAAATAAATATAATTTATTCAAACAAAACAATTCAAATAAATAATGAAAATATTGTTGAGCCAATAGTAACTTTCATTGACGACAATTCATTGGATGATCTCAACCCGTATAATAAGATATCCGGAATTCGAATTTTCATATGCTACGAAAAGCTGTAAATAAAAATTTCAAATTTTGAAAACAAATGATCACAACAATTTTAAAAATGCTTCCACTTTTTGAAATTTTGTCCAAAATAGCTGGCTGACGAACTCGTCTTTTCTTTTCACACTCTTGTGAAGTGTGCCAAGGGGCAATCCAATCGGATAATTTTTTCGAATGTTATCGTGTTTACAGACTACAACGACGACAACGACAGACAGACACCGACATAAAAAATATTTTTTTTTTTTTATTTATGGGGCCTCAAAACGTCGACATTTGACGGAATCCGCGAAAGTCATTTTTCACATAAAACCAATACCTTCTCATTATGATGAGAATGAAAAATGGTAAATATCTTCGAGGTGCTCAATACTTGTATACGATCCTGCAAGATTAGGGAGGTAGCAAAAATTAAAATCTCTTCCAGATGCAATGTGGAGGAAATAATAACATATCCAAGATCAAATTTTCTCTAGAACTCATTTTAAACATTACCAGACTTTCGAGTAAACAATACATTTTTTACTTAGAAACATTCACCGAAATTTTGCATTTCATAACCAATTTTAAGGGAATCATTAATATCGCATAATTTGAAGTTTGCTTGACTTTACATATGCAAACTTTACTGAACTAATATGAAACTTTATCCAATTTCACCTCAATGTATGACAGAATAGTTTTTAATAATTACACCACCTACATTAATGTTTACTTTTAAAAATCTTTTTGCAACACCCACCTCAAAAGTTGACGTTTTCATGCTCTAAATGGTGCCTAAAGGACCTTATTCAGGCAGATTGTGTGCAAAAAAATTTTCGCGCATGCGCAGTTTGAGGATGGCTTACTTTAGGCACTGGTGAAAAAGCTGCCCATGCGCATTTCCAAGGTGATGTACTTAGGCACTGGCATAGGTAACTTTAAACACTGGTGTTGGTATCTTCTTGAAATCAATTTAGATTTAACCTGAACAAATGTTTTAATGATTGAAGTTTTGTTTTAAGGGTTTCGTAACCCCCCGCCCCCCATCGGGCAAAATAGCATAAACGTCAACATTTTTTTATGATAATTTTTTTTCTAACACATTTTTTTCAACCGATTTTTTTGTTTCAACATTTTTTTTCAACATTTTTTTTTACAAAATTTTATTTATTTTTTTTTTTCACAAAATTTTTTTTCAAAAATTTGTTGACACAAAATTTGTTAAGAGAATATTTTTTTCAAAATTTGTTTCAAAATTTTTTTTCAAAAATTAAAAAGAAAATATTTTTTTTCACAAAATTTCTTTACTCCACTCTATGCAATATGAAATTAGTATTTTTCATTACCACCTTCTAACAACTTTTTCGGACGGGCGTTGCAAACATAGCGTGTGACACACGTGCGTGTAGGTGATTGGTAACTCGTGTGATTGCATCATTCGCCTGCGGCTTATGCTGAAAAATTCACACTCGCACGCAATCACCTATTTTGCGCACTTGTGTCACAAATTACTATTTTGAAATAGAAAAAAATGTCAAATATACTTTTTTTCAGAATTCAATTCAAAATTCCTTAGGAATCGAACCGACGGGCCTATGACAAAGCCACTGAACACGTTCTTAGCTGGCTGAGAGAGGGTCCCTGTACCGAATGGTCCTGCTGAATAGGGTTACACTAATTAATAAGCAGTCGCAGACAATTCTCCAGGGATGGTCCCGAAGGAATAACCCCTAAGCGGAGGCGTCACAAGAGTGCCGAAAGCGGAATGGCACCTAGGTGAGGTGTATCAAACGGTGACTCTGTGATACCAGGCGACGTCTCAGATTATGCAGCCTTATCCTTGCATGCGGGGCTCTACAAGGATGGACGAACCCTTCTCCCTAGCTGCTTGTGGGGAAACAATGATAACACCAAACATAGTTGTAGTAAGGGCTGTTCAAAGCAATCAAACGAGCAGGGCTCCCGACAATGGGTCGGGCAACAGTGCCGACTAGTCTAGAGTTTGGGAAGCCAATCAAGGCAGAGTCAGCGCGATGGACCGGCAAAATCTCTTTACTTTCAAGTTGAACGATTAACTCAGGGACGACCTGCTGTAGTGCTTTTCTGAAAAGCCCGACCTCTGGACTATCAATTGAGGCACCTACAGCAAGAGTCGAAAAATTATCATTGTCCAGGAAAAGCACGATCGAAAAGCAGTTGGAGCAAGAAACAAGCAAGTTTCCTTACGCTGTAACAGATTGAAGTTCGAGGAAAAGAGCGACAATGGAGTTGCTCTTTTTCTCAAACTAATACCGCGGAGTAAAACTTGTCTTTTTCTTGCTCCAACAATTTCGATATCCATCTATTCGCGAAGGGATCTCATTCATTCTTAACCATTCGCAGGATATTTTGAGAGTTTTTAAATGCCTGTACAGAACCGATGAGTTGTAGTAAGTTTATGTATCGGATTGATAAGTTCTAGGTCTTATAAATTCATGTTTCAATTAATGCAAAAGTTTCTCTAACCTTGCTTTTGAATTGCTTATTAGTGGTACGATTTCAGAAACTTCACAAGATTTTTTAAAAGTTCGGGAAACGTCTACGACACTTTTCCGTCAGTCTATACATTTTTTTCACAAAGCATTTAATAATTATTCATAAAAAGTCGTGTTTCAGCGATATTTTAAGATTTCTTATCCTAATATACTTAGGTAAAAGAATTTTTATTATTGTAAAACTTGCGATAGGAAAAATTTGAAAAAAAAATGTTCGAGAAAAATGTTTTTCCCCACAACGTTATAGGCTTCAATAACAAAAAAAAACTGAATTTGTTATTGTAAAAATTTCGATCGCAAAATTTGGAAAAAAACAATTTTCGAGAAAATTGAAAATTGAACCTCCACTTTTATTCCGGCACTTCCAACGCGTCTACCTCAGCCTCTCACCCCTTTAATTTACTTATCATCTTTCAACTAATTCTAGAAAATGTAATTTTCAACAGAAACAGTTAATATTTAATTAATGAGTTCATAACATAGAGAGCTTTTAATAATTATTTTCTTTGAAATATTAAAATAACTTTTATTTAATATTTATCTGACAATTTAAATTATTAATAACCTTCCAAAGTAATACCAGGAGAAATTGAAACATATGCACATATAATTTTGAAAATTTAATTCGGATACTCACTTCACAACATCACAAATATTCAAAAAAAATTATATCATTGTAATGGAGATATATTAAAGAAAAAATACATTTTCATCATAAAAATAACAGCCAATATTAAATTACATAACCTTAATGTAAATAATCAATTTATGTGACTTAATTGAAAACAATTAAAAAAAAAATAAAAAAAATTACATAAATCTTTATGTAATTCACTTTTTTGAAAATAATAAATCATTCGATGGTTAATAGTAGTTGATTCATCTGTTCAGAACATAAAAATCAATCAACAATATTATTTGCATTGAAGCATCAAAATAACTCCTATCTTATATTTTTCTAAAAATTTCAATTATTCATAATATTTTAAACTAATTCAATACGAACTTAGAACACATTTACATATAAGTTTAAAGATTATTTAGATAATTATCTCACAACATCGCAATCATTTCGAAAATTATGAAATTGAAATAGAAGTATATTAAATATAAATAAACTTTTATTATGCAAATCATATCCAATATTCGATTACATAACGATTCCTTCTATACTACAATCTTACACAAGATGGAGGTTACCTTTTTTCATATGAAGGATTTGAACTCTTATTTTTGAAAATTTAATTTATTCATAAAATAGAAACAGTTAATATATAATTTATTAGTTCGCAACAAAAAAGGCATGAAACAATTGTTCTCGTTGAAACATTCAAAATATATTTTTTCATTTGAAATTGCATTTCTGTACATTTGATTCATTAATGACTTTTAAAACTAATTCCAGAAAAATTCAAAATATATGTATATATTAATTAATCATTTCACAACATAAAAAGCAATAAACAGTTATTTCAATAAAAACATTTGAATAATTTTTACTTTATATTATTCTGAAATTTTGAATTAATAATATCCTTTTAAACTAATTCCACAGAAAAGTAAAAAATATGTACATATAATATTGAAAGCAGAATTCAGTTATTTATTTTACAACATCGAAAAATTTAGCAAAATTATACAATTGGAATAGAGGTATTTCAAACATAAATAATCTTTCATCATAAAAATTATAGTCAATATTCAATTTCATGGCCTTTAATCAAATATTCAATTTATATACTTAATTTAAACAAATTAAAATATAATCTTGATGTAATTTAATATTGTAAAAAATTGATCAGCTAATGATTCATTCATCTGTTGACAACATAAAAAGCATTCAATTATAATTTTCATTCCGGCATTCAAACAATTTTTACTTTACATTTTTTTTAAATTTACACTTTCATTTCTGAAAATTTGATTTATAAGTAACCTTTTATAGTTATTTCAGAAAAAATTAAAACATATTCACATATAATTCTGAAAATTAAATTCAAATAATTATTTCGCAACATCACAAACATTGGCAGACAATGCGTAATTGGAATAGATGTACTTTTTCTTTATTCATAATGTTTCCCTTGAACAACTTCATTCTTTCTCATGTGCTCCCCTTGCACCCTCTAACTCCTTCATCCACTCTTCACCCAAACCATCCTCCCCTAGAAGCATTACCACATTCTCTTGCCAGCTTCCTTTATCTTCCATTCCTCTCCTACATTCTTCCCATACATGCGTCCATGTTTCCTCTTCCTATTCGCAAATTCTGCACTTCCTGTTATTTTTCTTTTCCCCATACATACTTGCCCTTACCTCGTTTCCCAATCTAAATCTTGCTATCCTGGTCCATCTTCTCCCTCCCCATCCCCATCCCCCTTCTAAATACTTTTGTACTTCTTCCTTTTTTATCATCTTCTACCATATATTATATTTTGATTCCTCAATCATCTCACACCCTTCTATTAATTGTCTTTCTCTCTTCCCTTTTTCCACTTCTTCATAGTTGACTCCAGTCACGTAATCTATCTCTCTAGCCTCAAAGAACTCCCACCTTTCTTCCACCCATCTCGTTAATTCCATCGCCCTCCCTCTCCTTTCTTCTACCTCCATCAAATACTTTCTCGCTAACTCCCTTCCCTTTCCCTCCCACAGCTTAGTCTTAAAATTCTATGCCCTCTTTCCCGCTCTAGTACTTAATTTATCCTTTTGCGTTTCTTCTCTCACCATATATCCCGGTGCCCTCCCGTCTGTCCCTAGCGTCGACCTTATATACCTTTCTTGTAAAATCTCAATCTCTTTCCTTTCTTCCTATCCCCATATCTCTGCTCCGTAACCTAATACCGGCCATACTAGCGTATCAAATAACCACACTCTCCTTCTCCAATTTTTTTTGAAACCTTCTTTTTCCTATTCCCCATATCTGTTTCATTACCCCTGCTGCTTTTTTCATCCTTTCTCTTATATGAGCTCTATGATCTCCATTTGCTTGCAAGGTATATCCCAAATACTTAAACTCTTTTACTTCTTCCAATTTTTTCCCCTTTCATCTTCCCGTCCATTCTTTTTTTCTTCCTCCTCCTTTTCTAAATCTCATTATATTTGTCCTTTCTACATTTAAATTCAACTTTTTTATATCTAAGTATTTCTCTAATCCTGTAAATAAGCCCACCAACCCTTTTTTATCCTCTGCCATCAATACTATATCGTCTGCGCATGCCAGTGTATATATCTTTTCGTTCCCTATCCCAACTCCTTCCCATCCTTTTTTCTTCATTTCTTCTTCCAAGTCTGATATTAATATAATAAATAAAAGTGGGCTCAGAGGACATTCTTGCCTTACTTTCTAAAAATTTCCGATACTCTCCTCGTTAATACCTCTCGTATCCCCTTTCTCACCATAACTTTTTCTATCTCACCACGGTGTAATGAGTCAAGCGCCGCCGTTAAGTCCACAAACATTGCTATCATTGCCCCTTTCTCCATTTTAATTCTCCTATTTACTAAATAGTTCAGAACATATATATCGTCGATCACTCAGATCCTTTTTCAAATTCCTATCTGATTGGGTGGCTCTATCTTTTTCTCCACAACTTCTTTTTTCAACCTCTCCGATAAGACAGTCACATATACTTTATGGCATTAATGTCACTCGTCTATAATCATTAACATACTCCCATTTGCCTTTCTTCACTATTGGTATCACTACTCCTTCTTCCCATAACTCTGGCCTCCCCTCTCCTCTTCATACTCTATTGCACATTATCCATACCCATTCCTTTAATTCTGTTCCCCCATATTTCCGTACTTCATTTGGAATTTCATCTATAACAGGTGCCTTTTCATCTTTCATCGTCCCTAATACCTTGACTATTTCCTCCCTTGTAATGTCCTCCTCATCTGTTTCCCTACCATATTTTCCTCCTTTCCTAACTTTCCTCTCTACCCCTCCTTGTGATT
The DNA here is from genome assembly GCA_932178445.1 of Andricus quercusramuli. NCBI lineage: Eukaryota > Metazoa > Arthropoda > Insecta > Hymenoptera > Cynipidae > Andricus > Andricus quercusramuli. The sequence continues at coordinate 213,517 of CAKNXH010061296.1, forward strand.
CCATTAAATATTTTTTCCATTCTACCATCTCAATATCCTGGTTTACTCTTTTCCTTCTTCTTCTCTCTTTATTTACCACCTTCTAAACCTCTTCATCCGTCCTAGCCGTCTCCGCTTCTTCAAACCTTTTATTTTCCTCCTCTTTTTTTTTTATCACACAACTCATCAGTTCAAAAAATAAGAAGCATTAAACTATAACTTTCATTAAAACTTTCATATAATTTTTACTTCATATACATCCTTTAATTTGAACTTTCATTTCTGAATATTTGACTTATTAATAAACTTCTAAACTGATTACAGAAAATATAAGTTTCAATGGAATATAAGTTTCAATGGAAAACCATTTCACATTTATTTTCATTGAAACATTCAAATTATTTCTAGATTATCTTCTCCTACAAATTTGAAATTTCATTTCTGTACATTTAATGTATTGCTAACCTTTTAAACTAATAAGAAAGAACTAAAATATATGTACATATAATCTTGAAAAATGAATTCAAATAGATTCATTTCACAACGTCACAAGCATTTGAAAAGATTATATAATTGTAATACAGGTATTTTAAAGAAAATGTAAAGTTCAATTATAGCAATAATAACCAATATCCAATTACATAACCTTCAAGTAAATAATCAATTTATGTGAATTGATTAAGAAACATTTTAATACAATCTTCATTTAATTCAAAGTTTCTAACAAAATTAATCGACAAATAATTAATTAAACTGTTCACAACATAAAAGGAATGAAACTATTCTTTTCATTGGAACATTCAAATAATTTTTACTTTATATTTCTAAGCATTCTGGAAAACGGAATTATTAATAACTTTTTATACTAATCTTCAAAAAAATTTGAACAGAGTATTCAGGTATAATTTTGAAAATTAAATTCAGATACTCATTTGAGCATTAATCTATAATTTTCATCGAAACATTCAAATAATTTTTACTTTATATATATTTTTTTAATTCGAACTCCCATTTCTGACAATTTGAATTATCAACGACCTTTCAAACTAATTCCAAAAAATTTAATTTCTTATAGAATCAGTTAATAATTGATTAATCAGTTCATGACATAAAAAGCATAACACAATTATTTACATTAAAACATTAAAATAATTTTTACATTATATTCTCCTTCAAATTATAATTTCATTTCTATACATTCAATTCATTACTAACCTTTTAAACTAATTGAAAAAAATATATGTACATATAATATTGAAAATTGAATTCAGATAGAGTTATTTCACAACGTCGCAAGTATTTGAAAAGATTACATAATTGCAATAAAGGTATTTTAAAGAAAAAGTAAACTTTTATTATAAAAGTAATGACCAATATTCAATTACATAACCTTCAAGTGAATAATCAATTCATGCTACATAATTGAAAAAAAATTAAAGTAAATCTTTATTTAATTTAAAGTTTTTTAACTAAATTAATCAACAAATAATTAATTAAACTGTTTACAACATTGAAAGAATGGAACCATTATTTTTATTGAAATATTCCAATAATTTTTAAATGATGAAGGAGATTTAAATTTTCATCAGACGTTTCGGCTCCATATATGGGCCCTCTTCAGTGATTTATTCTAGAAAAAGTTTATTGGTACATTTCCACAGTAAATCCCCGAGATATTATTTATCTGAAGTTGGATAAAAACGCTGCAAACAATTGAAAACTAAAATTATCTGGCGGCAGATAATTTTTATCACGAGGCAGATAAAAATTATCCGTCGTGGGATAATTCTAGTTGTCAATTGTTTGCAATGTTTTTATCCAACTTCAGATAAATAATATCACCGGGATTTACTGTGGAAATGTACCAATAAACTTTTT
>CAKNXH010061296.1:220373-267268 GCA_932178445.1 Andricus quercusramuli
TTTTGTTTAAATAGAGACGAGAACAAAATCGCTGCGAAGTTGAGAAGGACACAACGATATAAACAAAAGAAGAACGGCTTACGTAATATATGAACGACCCCTTAGTGAAAACAAACATTTTCTACTATATAAAAACCTCCATAAAATTTAAAGTTTTCGATTAACCTAATTCTTTTATAATACTTTTTAACTTGGGCTTTAGTTTAATTAGTTAGTTTAAACAACTCCTAATTAATAATTGCAAATATGTATAAATTATGGAAGCACATTGGCTACAAGTTATAACTTATTTCAATGTTGATTTTATTTTGCACAATGCACATTGTAAGAAAACTTGTTTTCGAAAATATATTATTTTCTATCCAGAAACTTTACATTTTAATCGAATTAATTTAATTCCGATTATCCACTAACGATCCTAATAAAGCCTATTAGAGAAGCAATTTTGTAATTTTGCAACTTCCCATAAAATACAACCTAATAGATACCTGATAGAACCACCTCGAAGGCTGCACTTTGAATTTGAATCCAATTAATATAATTCCGATTAGCCGGTAATAATCCTATCACAGTCTATTAGAGAAGCAAGTTTGTATTTTGTAACATTTAGAGTAAATGAATTCCTCATTTGTCCCGATTAGAACCTATTAGAAAAATATAGCACAAAGAATATTTGTTTTCGAAAGCCTAATAGAGCCACATAGAAAGATTGTTTCAATTCCAATTTTCGTGCCAATAGTAGATTAAATACCGAATACAACCGGTTAGAATCCAAATTGAAATAAAAAACTGTTCAGAACCATTTAGAACCATATAGAAATTCAAGTGGATCCAATGAAGCAGATCCCAATAGATTCCTAATAGAGCCACTTAAAACACATCACTTCGAATTTTAATCCAATTATTGATTTCAACATGCCACTAAAGTAATTAATAGAACCAGTTAGGGAAGCAATATCGTACTTGTAGCACTTGGAACAAAGAAGGTCCTAATAGGCACCTAATAGATCCGCTTAAAAGACATATCTTCGAATTTTAATCATATTAATTCGATTACAACATCCCACTCAAATATCTGAAAGAACCTGCCAGGGCAGCAATTTCGTACTACGAGCACTTCGAAGAAAGCTGATCCCAATAGGTGCCTATTAGAGCCGCTGAGAACACATCACTTTGAACGTTTTTACGAATAATTTAATTCCCAAGGTCCAATAAAATATCTAATAGGACCTGTTAGGGAAACAGTTTCGTACTTCTATTTCGAATAAATCAGATCCCAATAGGGACCTATTAGAGCCGTTCAAAACACATCACTTCGAATTTTAATCCGAATAATTTAATTCCAAAGGTCCAATAAAATACCTGATAGAACCTGTTAGGGAAGCAATTTCGTGCTAGTAGCATTTGGAATAAAGCAGATACCAATAGGTACCTTTAGGTACCTTATAGATCCGCGCTCATAACACATCGCTCCGAATTTTAATCCGGGTGATTTTGTTCCGAAGGTCCAATAAAATACCTAATAGAACCTGTTAGAAAAACAATTTTGTACTTAATAATATGTCAAGTGAAAGAATACCTTATTGTATCCACGTAGATCCTGTTAGAAAAATTTAACAAAAGAACATAAGTACCGAATAAGACCGGTTAAAAACCATTTTTAAACAAGAATCCTATTAGAAACCAGTTAGGACCATATAATATTCCATCTGCATCCTATACGTTTTCTAAACGGCTTCTATTGCTACCTAACTGTCATTTTTACTAGGGTGCATAACAACCTTGTGAAGCTACACCCACTCAACCTTTCAGAAATTCGCCCAGCACTCATTTGGGTATAGGGGCCCCTATTTTTCGAATACGACTATACGGTGAATTCGCCCCTGAATGAAGTCAAGGAAAATTTATTAATTTTAATTTTTACATGAAAAATGGATTTTTTCGAAAAAAGCGCTCTGTACTGTGAGTCTTTATACCCTTTAGATTATTTATACAAAAAATTAGAGAAAATGGCTCCGCCGTTTGGCCTGAATACGATTTACACTCGATTTCCAGGGCCCTTTTTTATTCGGATTGCATGTGTAATTGTGAACAGAATTGTTGAGTTTCAACTTAAATTACACATGATTCATGATTCTGAATTCGTTTTCTTTTACCTGAGAGCTTGTACAAAAGGGATGAACCAATTGGTCAAACATTAATTTTTTTGCCTGAATTTGCATAATTTTTGTTTACAATTGATCTCCTTGCTAGAAAATTGAAATATTTTCTGAAAAATGAATCACTTTCAGTTGAAACTGAAACTATTTCGTTGAAAATTCGTATTTTTCAGTATAAAATCATTCTTATTCTTTCAAAATTAATATTTTGTATTGTATATTGTCATGTAATGTACAAGGTACTACTTTCTGAGTAAGTTTGCCGAAAATTGTACCGTTACATTGATTCGGCCTGAATATTGTAAACCGTTTTTTTGTACATTTACTTGTGATATTATTTTGTTTAGTTTCATTTTATGTCAAAACTGCATGTCATGATATTATCCACAACCAAGAACCTACACCCACCCAACGTTTTGGGAATTCACCCACTCATTTGGGTAGGGGCCCCTAGTTTTCGTATACGGTGTGTTCGGCCTTGAATGAATCAATGTGGGTCATAGTGTTCGCTTCATTACCTGCAGACTTGTGTTATAACAGATCGTAGTTTTTCCCTCCTCCGCTAGGGTCGCGCGAAAGAATTCTTAGCACTATAACTGCTTTACCCGCTCCATGCTTTGCTTGATAGTAGAACACTGTACCACAAAAAGTAATTTTTCTTCTTTTCATTGTTACATGAAAAATATAATTTTTTTCGAGAAAGAAACGCTCTGTACCGAGAGTCTTGATACCCTTTAGATTATTCATACAAAAAATCAGACAAAATGGCTCCGCCGTTTGGCCTGAATACGATAATAGTATTTTTTGCAGCAAAAATTGTATCTTTCTGTGAGAAATTGCAGCTAATGCATTGAAAGCCGAATAAAAACAAAACGTGGAGATCTTATAAAAACCGATCAAGGCAAGTTTTACATTAAACGAATACTTTATGATCAAGATGAGATCAAGGAAATCCGCAAAGAAATTCTCGGGTTATTTTTGAGAAATTTGGTTTTGAAGTTTCTAACTGTTAACGCATTACACAGTGGTCAAAATAAAATCAGCTATTTCAAAAACATTATTTGCTATCGTTTTATTTTTTATCCATCAACAATTGAAGGGCAACACCGTGTAAGGGCGTAAGTGCCAACACCCGAATTTTACAGGAGAAACGAAAAACTGTAGAACTTTCACGCAATTAATTAAAAAAAAAAAAAGAAATGCGAAAACAGTTTGAGGTACTGTTAGGCTTTATCGATCCATGGAACTAACATCCTGAAAGAAGCATCTATCTCCGAGAAAACCTTTGTCAAAGGAACGGCGCGTCCCCGAAAAATCTGATTTTGATACATAAAGAGTTGCATAACTTTTTTATTTTTAAATTAAAAAAAAAAAAGAAAGTACCTTCGAGCTATTTCCTAAGTTGCTATTTCCGAAAGTTGGTGCTTACGCCCTTATGCGATGTTGCCCTTCAATTGTTATTGTTAAAAAAAATTCTATCAACAAATGTTCCATTGTTGTTTTCTTCATTAGGTTTTCATCTTCTTTTTCTCACTAGACATAATTTAACCTATTCCTTTAGAAACCACGACAAATCGGTAACAGTGAATATATTTAATAGTTTATCAAAAATATATTAAAAGAATCCCCCAATAAAAAATTAATTCGCCGACATTTTTGTTCTCTAAGAAGTTCTGTTGAATGCAAGTAAATACTGCCAATGATTAATTGAGATTTTTAACTAAAGATAAGGTTTTTATTTGTTATTAGCAATTTGTTAAATACATACTCAACTGTAAAAGTTTTGTACTCAATTAAGTGCTTTTTCACTCCAATCGTATTCATAGTACCTCAGAATTGATATTGTGAGAAGAAAGTTCAGCAAAAATCTGACAATTAGTACTGTTAATAACGAATAGTATAAATGAATTACAGAAATTATTATTTTTTCGCAAAAAGAAATAATTTTTCCCATTAAAACTGCTGTAAAGTTACCTTAAAAGCTATGTAGTTAATATTCAATTGGACAGGGAACATAAGGGGCTAATCGTCATTGGGAAAAATTTTCAGCAAAACGAAAAAACGGTATCATTTTTTATTTTCATGTAAACTTTTCTTGGCGTTAACAAATCTGAAAGAAAATAGTATAATATACAAATATCAATGTTTCGAAGCAATATTTGTAATATTTCTCCAACTGTGGGCCCTTAAGGTTTCACAAGAGCTATCCCAAAACCGACTCCGGAGAATGATTTTTTATTTAAATTGCTTTGAATCCTTACTGTTATTCTTGGATAATTTCGATAATTAATTTGGTATAAACGAAAAAAACGAGGAATACTCACGCACGTCATTTGTTGACGAACAACTGCCACTTGTATGTAATTTTCAATGTAACATCAGCACAACAATGTGTTCGTCGTATCCATACCTGCCTTAAGCACCGGCAGATAGCGCCGCAGACTAGCATTCTTTTCTTGAAACCTTACAGGACTAACAAAAAATCATGAATGACTCCGTGCCCCCATTAAAGACTTTGTTATTCCATGAAACATATACCCAAATTCACTTATTCTACTTTCGTAAGAACACGATGCGTAGTACAGACAGGACAATACAAAAAGCCAAAGAAGTACATTTTGAAAATTTCGTGGGTTAGCCCCTTACGTTCCACGGTCATTCATTCATTTTTGTTTAACATTTTACGTGAAGAAAATATTTAAAATTCTTGACCTTGGCAAAATTACAATTTTTAGACAATTCATCATTGGAAATATTTGTATAGCTATATAAGTATTCATATTGAACCATTATGCATGAAGAAAGTAATTTTTCACTGTGAGTACGTAAAAAACTTATGATTACCCACAATTCAAATGCAATAATGAATATTTTATAATAATTGTCGTAGCTAGTTACATATTTCTAAATGATATGAAAAAATTATTTTTTTATATGTTTTCCTTCTGGCAGGAATGCTTCATGTTACACTTCTCAAAGTCAATATTTGTTATGAATAGTAATAATTATTCAATTTTTGAAAGAAATGTTTATCAAAATATCAACGTAGTGGCACAATTATTGGAGTTGTAGACAAAATGCACTACCTCAAGTTAAAAACATTTATAATTGCGTCTTTATTTGATAAACTGTTTATAACAATACTGAAGTTAATCATGATCTAAAAATATTGATTAAATATCAGCATCCACTTCCAACAAATATAAATTTCATCGTTAACGATTTCTCGTGGTTAATAACAAGTTTCGCCATAGCTTCTATTGCGTTCAGTAGTAGAAAGGTGATAAAAACTTATAGAGCAATACCACAGCTAAATATTTTTTTATTTATTTTTGTATAAAATTAGTATTTCTTGATGTATAAGTCATTACTAATTAGTAATTACAAATATAATACAATGTATAAGGCATTTTAGTATATAGAATTCCTGAAAATAAAACAAGAACTCAACGATAAAATTTGGACAACCACCAATAAATGCTCCTATTGCAATTCCTAAAGAACAAAATAAAAAAATTTGTTTCTTTGGACAAAAACAAAAAAGAGAAAAGAAAAATAAGAAGACAACGAACCAAATCCCCTTCCTTCTCTTTTTTATTTTTATTATTATCAAATCACAATAAAAAAGCATGCAAAGTATTTACCAGCCCTATGCATCGACCGTGTAGGTGTATGTAGTAGTAGATTTTCTTAGCATCCGGACCAGTGAACTAATCCGACAGTTGGCGATCCGATCAGGCCGGCTGGCTTTTGCATTTCAATGCATGGAAGAAAGTATAAAATAATACAAAAACTTGAAGTAGTTTCCAAATTTTTGCCGGAAAATTTTTTTTTTGTAATAATATGCATAACAGTAATTAATAATTCTAAAATCGTCACGAAAACAAGTAGCTGAATGATGGTAAAATTAAATATTTGGATGTCAGTATTCTAAGGTTTAATATTGTATGTTTTATTATAATTTATTTTGTTGTTTTTATTAAATAATTATAAGAATTAAAAAGTTTATAATTAAATATATAAATCCTCAATGATGAATATTGACGAAAATGAATAAATATAATTATAATAAGATAATATAATATAATATTCTTTTATTGTATTCAAGGTGAACGTTTTAATCAAGAACAACATTTCCCTGTCATTTCCGGGGTTTTCCAGGTTTACGAAAAAAAGATTGAAACTCTTGAAGGTAAATTTTTTTAAATTTTAAATTACAAAAATTGAACTGTAAATTAAAATACTTAAAGTGAAACTCTTTTGAATTTTAAACTTTGAAAATTAAAGCCTCAATTTTTTTTCATTAAACGCTCGGTGACTAAATAATTTTCAAACTTTTATAAATTGCACAGTTCAAAGATTTGAAAATATATATAAATCCACGCTATTACATATTTTTAATTCTCTAAATTGAAGAATGAATCAACGAATTTATAGATTTTCAAAATTATATCATTGTAAGCAATTTTAAGTTAGAAACATTAAAAATTGAAAGATTAACATTTTTTTTTAAACTGAACACTTTTTAAATTGGAAGCAGAATTATTTTAATTTTTGGTCCTTACAAATGATTAATTAGCCAATTGTTATTCATACTTCATAAATTGTTTTGAAATCTATTTTAAATATTCTCTTTTTTTTAAATGAGAAATCATTAAACAATTTTTCAGGAATATTACGAAAAAAAATTTATCATCTTTAAACGCTTCAAAATCCTTAAAAAGGTTAAAAATTTTATTTTCAAATCTTAAAAAATCTATATTTTATTTTTATAATTTTTTGAAATCTTTTCAAGTTTCAAATTATGTTTGAATCTTTTCAAAACTTTTTCAGATTTCAAAAAATTAACAAAACAAAATATAGATTTTTGAAGATTTCAAAATAAAATTTTTAAGCCTTTTAAGGATTTTGAAACGTTTGAAGATAATACAAATTTTTTTCGTAAGATTCCTAAAAATTTTAAATGATTTCTTATTAAGAAAAGAAAGTATTTGAAATAGACTTCGAAACAATTTTTGAAGTATGAATAACAATTGACCAATTGTTTTTATTTTTTTATAATTTCAAATAAAAAAAATTCACCTTCAAGAGTTTAAATCTTTTTTGGTAAACCTGGAAAAACCCGGAAATGACCGGGAAATTTTTTCCTTGATTAAAATGGCTACCTTGCATTGAAAAAAAAATTATATTATTTTATTATAATTATATTTATTCATTTTAATAAATATTCATAATTAAGGGTTCCTATATTTAATTATAAACTTTTCAATTCTTATAATTATTTAATAAAAAAAACAAAATAAATTATAATAAAACATACAATTTTAAACCTTAGCATGCTGACATCCAAATATTTAATTTTACTACTATTCAGCTGCTTGTTTTCGTGACGATTTTAGAATTATTAATTACTGTTATGCATATTATTACAAATAAAAATATTTTCGGCCAAAATTTGTAAGCTACTTCAAGTTTTTCCATTATTTTATACTTTTCTCCCATGCATTGAAATGCAAAAGCCAGCCGGCCTGATCGGAGCGCCAACTGTCGGATTAGTTCACCGGCCGGACGCTAAGAAAATCAGAAAAGTGGGGGCGATGCATGGGGCTGGTATTTACCAACGTTTCGGTGCTCACACCTGACCCTTATCAAGGCAAGAAAAGGAAAACAGGTGGGAACAGCGACCAAGCGACGACGCTATCCTTCGATACCTGAGATCTGAATGTGGGTCAATAGGCTAATGCGTCACAACAAACAAGAAATAAGAGGAAGTCAAGACTCAAGACAACTAAATGTAATTAATCAAACTTGAATAACTTTTGTTTAATCTATCTAAATCAGTTTTTAAATTAATAGAGGACTTACTTTGTTTTTTAATATAAAGCATTTCCATGAATTCTCTCTTTCTCTCATTACTTTCACTATGTAAAATTTCAACATTATCCGATTCAAACTCATGGCCAACATCAACAAACCCTCTCGTATGTCTAGCAAGAACACTATTATAACAACGTCCTAAACGAACATCACTTTTGTGCTCCTCCGCCCTAGTATTAAGAAGTCTTCCAGTCTGTCCCACGTAAGTCATCTTACAGATTTTGCAAGTGATCTTGTAAACCACACCACGCTTTTCAAAGTTATCTAAAGGATCTTTACCGAAAGTTGTTATTGAATCCATTCTAAATGGTATACAGAAAATAGTATGAATATTAAATTTTTTCAACACGAATTAAATAGTTTTAGAAATTTGACCAAAAAAAGGAAGAACAGAAGTATTGAAAGAAGTATATTCTCTCAATTCCTTCTGATTATCTCTAGCTGAAATGTTACTTTGTTTGTTTTTGATTTGTTGAATTCTAATTGTGATTTGTTACTCAATCAACTTTTTTGGGTAATGATTCAGAAAAAAGATATTCCTAACAATATTCAAATTCTCTTTGTGAAATGAAATGTGGGACAAACCTAGAGCCCTGTCGATTAATTTTTTGATGACTGCATAATTATAAACATAATTCATTATGAATTCAACTTATTTTAAATTTAATGGATCTTTTTATAGGCTAAAATTTAGTACTCCCATAGGTTCAGTCATTTCTCCGATTTCGACAGAAATGGTTATGGAAGATTTGGAAGTCTTTGCTTTCAAGGTAGAATTTTAAATTTCTTTTCGGCTCATCCTTTTCAAAAAAAAATTGTAGTAATCAAAAACTTAGTCGACAGAGCTCTAGGTTTGTTCCACATTTCATTTTACAAATAGAATTTGAATATTGTTAGGAATATCCTTTTTCTGAATCATTACCCAAAAACGTTGGTTGAGCAACAAATCACAATTATGATTCAACAAACCGAAAACTAACAAAGTAACATTTCAGCTATAGATAATCAGAAAGAATTGAGAGAATATAGTTCTTTTAATACTTGCGTTCTTCCTTTTTTTGGTCAAATTTCTAAAGCTATACAATTCATGTTGAAAAAATTTAGTATTCATACTATTTTCCGTATACCATTTAAAATGGATTCAATAATAACTTTTGGTAAAGATCCTTCAGATAAATGCGGAAAGGGTGAAGTGGTTTACAAGATCACTTGCAAGATCCGTAAGATGACTTACGTGGGACAGACTGGAAGACTTCTTAATACTAGGGTGGAGGAGCACAAAAGTGATGTTCGTTTAGGACGTTGTTACAAGAGTGTTCTTGCTAGGCATACGAGAGGGTTTGTTGATGTTGGCCATGAGTTTGACTGGGATAATGTTGAAATTTTACATAGTGAAAGTAATGAGAGAAAGAGAGAATTCATGGAAATGCTTTATATTAAAAAACAAAATTAGTCCTCTATTAATTTAAAAACTCATTTAGATAGATTAAACAAAAGTTATTCAAGTTTGATTAATTACATTTAGTTTTCATGAGTCTTGACTTTCTCTTATTTCTTGTTTGTTGTGACGGATTAGCCTATTGACCCACATTCAGATCTCAGGTATCGAATAGATAGCGTCGTCGCTTGGTCGCTGTTCCCACCTGTTTTCATTTTCTTGCCTTCATAAGGGTGCTGTGTGAGCACCGAAACGTTCGTAAATACTTTGCATGCTTTTTTATTGTGATTTTATAACAATAAAAATAAAAAAGACGAAAGAAATTAAGAAGAGAAGGAAGGGGATTTGGTTGATTGCCTTTTCATATTTCTTTCCTCTTTTTTATTTTTGTCCAAAGGAACAAATTTTTTTATTTTGTTTTTTAGGAATTACAATAGGAGCAGTTTGTGGTGGTTGTCTAAATTTTATCGTTGAATTCTTGTTTTATTTTCAGGAATTCTCTATATTGTCTTGATTATTGGACGTTAAATGAGATTTTGAATTTAGTCTGATTCAGAATTCTTGAATTTTAAAGGCATTTTAGGTCAGAAATATGTGTTTTTAACATTTTCATACTATGCTGAAATATTTGTTCATAAAATTGTTTATAGCAATTAACAGGTAGAGTAAATTAATTATTTATGTTTGTGTAGTGTATTTGCAATCATTTTGACAAATAGCGAATTTATTCCAATTTTCTTTTCAGATAAAATGTGGTATTTTTTAAATTGCTAATTATATCACTACATTTGTTTATATCTCACTGCACAAAAGCTGAGATTATAAAATCAAGCAGATTGAATACTAAAAAACGTTGAGGATATGTGAAACACGGAAAAAGAATAATAAATAAATGGATCATTTTAACACAAACTGACTTCATTGATAACATGAGAACAGTAGATATTTACGCATGGACCAAATGGCTTCCAACATGGGACTAAAGAAAAGGCGTCTTTCTTCCTACTATTTTCTAGGCCCCAATAAGGGCTACTAGTCTGGCTAGCATGCCAGTTCAAGTTGAAAAATACATTAAGAAAGCAAATATAGCATATATACCATATATATTTTCATAGTTTTCATATTTTCCTAAGCATAAATTATCTTTCTGTATTTTTAGAGATAATAACCCTCTATTCAAATTTTTACAGCTTTTTAATTAAGGTTGTGTAAGCAACAACTCATGTTTAATGGAATCTCATTTCCAAAACACAATTTTAGAATATACGGGAATGACGAAAAAATATTTTCAGGTATCAAAGGATTTTTAATGGTAAAAATGCATTTGAAAAAATTTGGATATGTCTGGGAAATCAGAAATCAAAGTGGTTAAAAGACTTGAAAGAGGCATTAAATTAAAAAGAACATTATTACGGAATTCTGTATTCACACCTGCTTCAAAATATTATTAAGTTTTTTATTATTTCATAGCGAATTTCAGTTCGCTCATTGATACGAACTGAGTCGTTTACTAATGAAAACAATATGGTTATAATTATAAAATTCTCTCAAATTTTATAATAATATCAACGAGAATTGTTCAGATTTCAATAATAATTTTTAAAAATTTTACATTTCCTGGTGGAAATAATGTCGATGTATTTGTACTACAACTTTTAAATTAGCTAAGAAAATCTCTACGAATTTCTAATGAATTTTAAACTCTGAATGACCTGCAAAAAATAAGTTGTCGAAACTTTACTTGACTAGTCAACCATTCTAGGATAGGCCACTTTTTTTTTAGAATCTCATATAATTTTGATTAATGAACCGCGGACTTCATCGAAAAAGTGAAAAAAGTCATCGAATTATTGGAACACAATCTAAGAACATCAGTTTTCGAATTTTTATGCTGCAGATTTTGACAAAGTTCTAGACAAGCATTCAATTTTTCATAAAAAGTCCTCCAGATTCCAAAAGATTTGAAATACAATAACTCTAGCACAGAAACGAATAACTGATTTATAAGTTGTCGAAGAATTCGTTGACTGTCTTCTATATCTAGATATTCACAATACACAGTCACATTGGACGCTTGTGTTAACACGTAGTGACGCTCAGGTGAAGTGGTGTATTTATAAGCCTGAATTTAGTCGCGGTCACCGGCAATGAGCAAATGAGCGCGGTTTTAAATTTGGCTCTTCACTGGGATTTGTGCAAAATATTCACTGTGTTAAGTTAGCCATGGGGTCTAGTTGCTAGGGATAAGTTGCTTTCGATGCGCCATAGGCATAGGTGTTAGGTAGTTCGAATCCCGCCGCCAAATTTGTTTCGATTTTTCATAGGTTCATGTGTATCTGTAAAAATAAATATAACTCAAGCGTGAGTCTATGTGAATAACAATATAGTAAATATAACCGCGAAATATATATTTTTTTAACTCCGCTACCCTGTTTTCTAAAAACTCGTTAGGAGTCATCGAAAGTTCCATTGACTGGCTTCAAAGCATTAGTGTATCAGTGTTTCAAGAACTCTATTCCTCTGGTCTTCACATTTTCATTGAAATTATTTTGTATTTTCGACAAATCTGTCTACTTTTGCTTCCTCACAGAGGAAGCTTTGTAATGGTAACATTTTTCAAAATTTTTAAATTCATTTAATTAAACCCTCCCTAATTTAAAAATGTCTAATACAATGTTTTAAGCAATTGTCCGGATGTGTGTGTGTGTAGATGTGTGGATGTGTGGATGTGTTGATGTCACGCTTTTTTGTGAACACGATAACTAGAAAACGGTTGCAGATAAATTGATGAAATTTGGAGAGCTTATTTTCCTCACTTATATCTTGAAACTGACCGAAGGATATCTAAAAATATTTATTGCATTTTTTTCTAGCACTCAATAATATTTTAAAAATCGGTTTTTTATAGTGAAACTTTTTTCATTCGCATAATTCAAAGTTGATGCAAAAATATAAAAGATTCCTTGGTTCGGGACGAATCGATTGACCTGTAATATTAATACATTTTATTGAAGAGTAGGGAAGTTATGGTAATTTATATATTTTGAAAATCGGTTTTTTATAGTAAAATTGTTTTCACTAGCATAATTCAGAGTTGATGCAAGAATATAAAAGATTCCTTGGTTCGAAACGAATCGATTGATCTATAATAATCATGCATTTTATCAAAGAGTAGGGAAGTTACGGCAAGGCATAATATTTGAAAATACGGTTTTTTATAGCAAAACTTTTTTCATTAACATAATTTAAAGTTGATGCAAAAACAGAAAAGGTGTGTTGATTCATGTCGAATCGATTGAGCTATAATTTTAATAAATTTTATTGAATAGTAGGGAAGTTATGGTAATTTATATATTTTGAAAATTGGTTTTTTATAGTAAAACTTTTTTCATTATCATAATTCAGAGTTGGTGCAAGAATATAAAAGATTCCTTGGTTCGAAACGAATCGACTGACCTATAATAATAACGCATTTTATCAAATTGTAGGGAAGTTATGGTAATTTATATATTCTGAAAATCGGTTTTTCATAGTAAAACTTTTTTCAGTAGCATAATTCAGAGTTGATGCAAGAATATAAAAGATTCCTTGGTTCGAAACAAATCGATTCACCTATAATAATAACGCATTTTATCAAATTGTAGGGAAGTTATGGTAATTTATATATATTGAAAATCGTTGTTTTATAGTAAAACTTTTTTCATTAACATAATTCAAAGTTGATGCAAGAACAGAAAAGATGTGTTGGTTCGAGACGAATCGATTGACCTATAATATTAATACATTTTATTGAAGAGTATGTGAATTGTGAAATTGCATAATATTTGAAAACACGGTTTTTCATAGTAAAACTTTTTTCAGTAACATAATTCAAAATTGATGCAAGAACGGAAAAAATCTCCTGATTCGAGGCAAATCGATTGATGTATAATAATAATAATAATAATACACTTTATTGAAGATAAGGAAGTTCTGCCAATTTATAATATCTGAATCATCAGTTTCAAGCAGAAAAACTTTTTTCATCGACATAATTTAAAGCTGATGCATGAATAGAAAAGACTTTTTGATCATAAATTTTCAAATAGAGTAATATTATGACAATTTTTGTGAAGGAATCATAAAGCTGGGAAAGGGATAGGGTGCGACAGAACTTTTCCTTTCCCTTTTCCAGCTCAAAAAATTATTATTTCGAACGCAAGATTTGCTTTGTCTTATTTGTCATTGTATTTAAAACATTTTTTGTATTATTTTGTAATTTTTCATTTTTGGTAAATTTCTATTTTTAAATTGAGCAAAATGAAGACTTTCGTTTGTCTATTATTGAAAAAGATAACTAATGCTTCCTCTATGAGGAAGCAAATACATTTGCTAAGGGGAAGCAAAGTGCTCGTGAAATGAGCACCATATAATTATAAATACAAACAAAGTAGAAACACTCGAGATCGAATTCACAGGTAGTTTAAACATGTATCAATCAACGTTTCTCAGACGATTCATCAAATTTATGACATATGTTTAGCCCTATCCTAGAATGGTTGACTTAGTCATTCAAAATTTCAACAACTAATTTTTTCCGTGTACCCTCAAATTTGCATCGTATTGTTTGAATGTTGCAACTAAACCTTCATTCCGTAGTCGAAGATTTTTCTAGTTTATCTTAGAACTTAGTACTTATTTATAATATTGTGTAAAGAAACTTCAAATTTTATAAGAAAAACTCTTTAAAAAAATACAAATATAGCTTTTGAAAATTAAAAATTTTGTTGTTGTAGAAATGCGTAATTTTTCGCAGGAACCTATTTAAAATTATAAGAAATCAACCCTTCATTATCCATCTTACTAACTAGTCATAGAGAATTGTACTTGGATGGGTGACCGTTCAGGAATACTACTAACTGCGTGCTGTTGGCGTGTCGTGGGTGTGGTGAGCCCACACTTGTAGTTATTTGCTACAAGAAACTATCCACCTAGAAACACTACCCGAATCGGGTAGTGTCACGCCTACCCCGAAAGGGAAATGGCCTAATGGTATACATACATACATGCATACATACATACTTATGTGTAGAAATTTATATAATTTTCTAGGAAAAATAATAAAAAATTACAACTAGCTTTTGCAAAGTTTAAATTTTCATTATTTTTATATGAAATTAATAATTGTCTATCAAAATCTATTGAAAATTATGAAAAACAAAACTTTTTTAAGTAGATTTTCCTATTTTTTCGTAGAAAATTGTAGCAATTTTATTTCTTGATACAATTTATTTCTAAATAATTATAGCCTTAACCTTTCGTTACCACACTCTAATTTTGAAACTTTTCCACGCTTTCAAAGAGATGAGAAAAATGGAATTATGGATAAAGTATACCGTATTTGTAAAGTTTCTTCACTGTCATCACAGGTAAAAAACAAAGGTCACGATCACCAAAATTGCTCGAGCATTGGACAAATATATTCAGTAAGCCTAGGTGTGCTGTAAAAGGGTGGCTATGTTCACCGAAATTCGATGAGTTACGCACAAATATTTTCAATGAGATTAATTAGAAGTTTTCAAGATTTCAAAATATGTCAACAAAATCTGGAAGATTTTACACCATTTTTTTGAATTTTGCATGATTTAAATAAATGATAAGAAACTCAAATTATTTTAAACGATATTTTGAGTTCTTAAAAACTTAAAAAAGATTCGCAAATAATTTAAATCTTGAGAAGATTTTTAAAATTTTTTAACAAAATGTAGATTTTTGAAGCTTTTGAAAAAAAACAACAATTTTTTAAGGATCCAGGAGAATAAAAAATCTTATCTTAAGATTTCTGTGAAAATTTCGAATGATTTAAAGAAATGAAATCGAAGAAAAAATTTGAAAGATTTCAAATTTTTCAAAATGAAACTCTTGAATTTCTAAATAGAATGTCTACGATTTTTAAGCTAAATTTTGCAACTTTGCAAGATTATAAAAATTTAGAAAAAATTCTATTAAGTTTAAAAGATATTTAGAAGTTTCGAAAAGATTAAAAAATGATGTTAACCTCGAAAATATTTTTAAAAAGTTTGGAAATAAAATGCATATCTTCAAAGGAAGCGAGATAAAATTTTGAAGATTTTTTAGGATCATGAGAGATTTCATGATTATAATTTTTTTAAAGATTTTCAGGAAATTTTTACCTGATTTTTATTTTGCAAAATTAATTTTTATGGTATGCTTGAAAAGACTTCC
This sequence comes from Andricus quercusramuli, assembly GCA_932178445.1. Lineage (NCBI taxonomy): Eukaryota > Metazoa > Arthropoda > Insecta > Hymenoptera > Cynipidae > Andricus > Andricus quercusramuli. The sequence continues at coordinate 236,073 of CAKNXH010061296.1, forward strand.
AAACATTTTGAAATATTTCCACCATTTTCAAAAAATAATATGAAACTTTTCAAGAAAATTTTTTTTATTTTCCAGAAATTAAAGAACATGCTAAAGCTCGGAATTATTTTAAAACATATTCAGAAGATTTAGAAGGTTTTAAAAAGCTAAACAATACTTCGAAATTTTGAAAGATTTCAAAACATTTAAAACAAAATGTAAATTTTAGAAGATTTCAAGCAAGACAATTTCAAATCTGTTGGAAAATTTTCAAAGGTTTTGAGAAAGTAAAAAGCTTTCTTTACGATTCCTGTTTTTATTGCGAAATTCAACTATTTTTTATAAAGTCATCTGTTTGGATGAATTTAACGTTGCTTGATTCGAGATAATTATTTTTCAGTTGTATATATCAAATATTATATTTTCTGTTGGAAATTGTTTTTTTTTTAAAGCTGATCAGGGAAACGTAACTATAGCTGCAAACAAATCTGATTACAATACGACTATTGAGTTAATATTAAATAATTCATCTCTTTATAAGTAAATACAATTTTGGTACCTTCCGTTGAGGGAAAAGTTAATGAGATTGTAAAGAGATGGGAAGATAGAGCTTACATTAACGACCAAATGGCATATATCGATCAAAATCGCGTGGATCCATAATAGCTAAAGCGTATGCGCTCCCGAAGGTTCATAAGCCCACTTTGAAATGGAGATTAATTGTGTCCTCTATTGGATCCCTAACATACAAGTTAGCATCATATTTATCCAAAGGTTTGAAGCCTACTTTAGAAACCACTAGTTCTTTTATTAACGATAGTTGGGATTGCAAAGATAAAATCAGAAATATAAAAATTCCTTACAATCACTCAATGGCAGTGGGAACGGTGTTCAATAACACTGTTTTTTCTTTTAATAACAATTATTATAAGCTAGTATCCGGTTGTCCAATGGGTTCACCTTTGTCACCAATAATATCAAATATAGTACTCGATTTTTTGGAGGAGAAAGCTTTTTGTCTAAAGTGAATTTCAAACCAATTTTTTACAAGAGATTTGTCGATGATGTGTTCACAATAATTCCTGGTGATAGAATTAATGCATTTGTAAAAGTTGTTAACATGATCGAAAACTCCATACAGTTTACTTTTGAAACTGAAGAAAATAACACCTTAAATTGTTTAGACTTATCCATAATTAAAACTGAAAATGAAAGTTTAACTACAAACTCGTATAGAAAACCAACATCATCAGGTCAATATTTAAATTTTAATTCTCACAATCCTTTTTGCCAGAAAATTGGTTTCATTAAAAACTTAATTGACAGAAGTATTGAATTGATTCATGTCAACTTTCGGGTTGAGAATTTAAAGTTTATTAAAGAAACCCTTCTACTGGATGATTATCATCTTCCGCTTATTGAGAGTGTTATTAAAGAAAGGGTTTATGAAATTCATAATGTTCCAAATAATACCAAGAATCGAAAGTGGTTGGATGATCATAATAAAAATGAAAAAGTTTTAACTCTTCCGTACATTCAAGGTTTATCTGAAAGGATCAGAGGTTCTCTTAAAAAGTTCAATATAAATGTGTACTTCAAAAATAGTCAAAAAATAGAAGATTTTTTCATTAACAAGAAAGATAAGGATGCAAAAGAAAACTTATCTAATGAAGTTTAAATAATTAAATGTACCGGTTGCAACAAATTTTACATTGGGGAAACCGGCAGGAGATTAAAGACACGCAAAATTGAACACAGAAGAGATTGTACAAATAGTGACAGTAAAACAGGCCTTTCGCAAGAAGCATATAAATGTAGCCATGTTTTCGATTTTGATTATAAAAATATTAAAATTTTAGCGAGAGAAAATATTTCTTATGAACGGAAGATTGTGGAATCAATTTATATACATAAATATTCTGATGTTTGTGTCGACTTGCAAACTGAAAGATGGCATATCAACAATTACTACCAATTCATTTTATTTATTCATTTATGTATTTAGGAAATCAACGGGCTTGCACCCTTTTATACAGTGAAAAAATAATAGAATTGAAGTTATATATAATATATATATATATATATATATATATATATATATATATATATATAAAAGAAAAAATAGCTTAAACTAAAATAGTATATCATATCATTGACTTCATTATTGCCAGTTGTGTAGGGCTAGTGTAATATAATAGAATATGCGCATACAAATTTTAACGCAGACGTAAAGAAAACATAAGTTGGTTGTGTAGCTAGCATAGATTCTATTATTCCGCGCTATTGTCCATTAATAAGCTTAGAACACTCCGTAGAGCTAGTTGAAAGCTCAACTGAGAAATACCAGAGAAATCTATTGAGTCAGAAAATAAATTAGCATTCCTACATAGTCTGGAAATTACAGCACTGCGACTATATAGTTTGTTTGATGATCAGTCGTTTTGAACAATATCTTATATCGCAGTTCTTTAGCAGGCGCATGTAGAGAAATCTCAGCTAACAACGTCGGACAATGAATGCTACCGTTCAAGATATTATTGAAAAAACTTAGATAGCACACAAAAAACTGGGGTTTCTATTAGAATCAATTTTTGGTTCTAAAGGAGCTGCAACAAAAAGGAACCTCTCTTGCTGAAAAGGAACCCAAAATGATAAATGGTTTCTAAATGAACCCAAGTGTGGATTCAAATGGTTCTAATAGAGCCTTTTTCTCACTTCTGCCTTGACTCACTTCAAAGATTGCACAAGTTAATGATGCAAATTTTGCTTTATAATTTGAATAAAATAATATTGCACTGGAAAAAATTTAATGAAGAAACTAAAATCATAAACATTAGTAATTCTTGAAAGGAAGATATCGCACATAAAATGTGACAGTTTTTAAGGTTGTGTTGCAAATCCGAAGTTTTACACTGCGCATGCACAAGAAGCGCGGGACTATTCAAAATGATATAATGTACACTTGCAGTATTAGGTTAATATACGATTTTTTCAATAAGCTAGGTATTTCTATAATTAAATTCAATTTGTTTTAAATAAGAATAAAAAACTTTTGGTAACATTTGTCTGTATGACTATTCATAGTATTTATTGGTTTCAAATCGGCCCGCGCTTCTCGGCGCATGCGCAGTTGAAAACGTTGGCAACGGCCGATGGCCATCTATCGGATATAAACAAACTAAAAAGGAACCCTTAATAAGAGTTCCTTTCGAGCCTAAGTTCTGAATGATCCCAATTTTCACTTGAGCCGCAACATTACTGATCCCTCAGTTTTTTCTGTGAGGCGAACTCGAACCTAACACTAACCTTAGTAATGTTGAGTAGTAATCTGATCGCACTATAATCATGTTCGAATCTACTCATTGGCATTCGTAATTGTCTTGCTGCAAAACGCAGAAAACGATTCTGGACTCTTTCTAGCCTGATTTTACTCATAATATATTGCGGAGACCAAATAACCGACGCATACTCTAGATGTGGTCTGACCATAGAAAAGTACAAAACGTTTAGTGTGAGCACATTATGAAATTTAGAGGCATTTCTTGAGAGGAATTCCAGAGATCTAATTGCCTTATTGACTGCGTAGGTGATCTGGTCTTTATAAGATAAGTTTTCTTGGAGGTGAATACCCAGGTCGGCTGCAGTTGACTTGCGTCCTATGGTAAAAATCGACGAGCGGCCTAGCCAAGTAGTAGTCCTCTCTCTCTTCCACCCACCAGTCGAGTGGGGGACCTGACATGAGAGGAGTAGGGGAAGTTCAGAAAGGAGGAAATCACCTTAAAATTTGAAACCAAAAATAAATATGATCATAGTAACTTCTTCTTATAATCGAGTAGCCAGTAACACTTCTGTATGCACTAAAAGTGCGACGCAGTAACTTTGGCTTAAGATTTCCGTAAAAGTCCCCTGATCATGAATATCAAGGTTACTTTTTCAAAACCTGGTGCAACAATTTTTTTAAACAATTACATTATTCTTTAAGATCAAATTTTTCTAAAATTATTTTCGGAAAGTTCATGGAAAAACAAAACTTTTATGTTCCCACACATTTTTTATGCAACAACCCGTTTCCAAGTGAGAGCATTATAAACATTTGAATTTGCACTAAAATAATTGACATATTTGCGGCTGCATATCTCGGCAACTATTGGAACGAAAATTGTCGAAAAAAATGTTAATCATTTTTTAGGATCCTTGCTCCGCGAGGGAAAAAGAACATTTTTCGACGGAGCTCAAACTTTTGTTAATATATTATGAATGCTAAAACTGGTCCTTTTTTGTTAACCGAGTGTGCACTTTTATGAACTTCCTAGTAAAAGACTTTGTGTACATTATAAAAGGTCGTTGCTATAACTTTTGTCAAAAATCTTGGGGAAATTATCTTGATTACAAATACTTTTTTTATTTTGCAGAAATCTGAATCGTTTTTTTTTGTGAAGAAGAATTCTTATAAAAAAATACGGATATTTGATATAGCTGTCATTTTTAAAATTATAGATGTAAAACAGAAACTTTATCTCTTATAGATTTTCTTTTAATTCAAATTATTTGTTATGACTATGGCCTGATAAACAATTAATTGCAAAATAATATTTGCTCTGTCCCAGCTGCAATTTTACAGTTAAGATTTTCGATTTTTTCAAGCTTTCATCTGGTAGCTTCCTTCTAATCTTTCTCTCTGTTACCTTTCTGAAAACATAGTTCTTTTGTTAATCAAAATTGTTATCAACAAAATCCTAGATTTACTGAATCTGATCTCTTTATCCGCATACAAATCAATCCAGTTTAAAAGTGATTGATATGAATCCTAGAAAGTGAAAAATTATATACTTTATTATATTATTATATATTATTATTTTGCAGTTAATTCTTTGTGAGGCCGTAATTAACAAATTGTTTGAATTGCAAGAAAATCTATAAGAGACAAAGTTTTTGTTTTATATCTAGTTTCAAAAACACGTTTGAAAACGAAAGCTATATCAAATATCCATATTTGTTTATAAAAATGGTTATTAACAAAAAACGATTGAGATTTTTCCAAAGTAACTAAAGTATTAGAAACCTTTTTTAAAGATGCCAGCATCAAAAGTAGTGCCGAACTAAGAAAGTTTGGGCCCCTAGGCTATAATTACTTAGGGGCCCCTATAAACATTTCTTCTTTAGATATTAGAAGTTTCACTAAATAATAAAAATAATGAATCAATAATAATATAAATAATAAACTAATAATAATAAATAATAAATAAATAATAGTAAATAATAATAATTTATTAATAATTAATAATTTTAAAAATTAATAAAAACAAATTAATAATTAAAAAGAAACATTAATTTTTAATAACTAATTTTAAAAATTCTGTTTGTTCCTGAAAACAAAATAATCTTAAAAAGTTATCGAAATAAAAAAAGAGACATATTTTATAATAGTTTTTTTATATTTGCCATACGTACTTATTGCACTGAATATACATTTTTCACATATTGCTAATCACAGATAAATGAGTTGTGAAGTGTTTCGGAGTTTCAACAACGTTTTCTCGCTTTCGAATGCGCAAATACGCTCATTATTTCTTCGAAGTTCATCTCAGTGACAAGCTCTGCATTCGCCACAAATAATGTTAATGCAGATAAACGTTCGTTCCCGATCGAGTTCCTCAAATAAATTTTAACTCGTTTCAAAACAGAGAAAGATCGCTCCCCATTAGCATTGGTCGATAATATGCTAAGATACATACGAAGTGCGATTTCAAGATTCGGATATAAAGATTTCAGATTCTTGCCGCAAATAATTCGCAGAAACGTGGTCGATGTACATTCGCTTTCTTTCAGATTTATTGTATCTAGGAACATCTTAAAATGAATACATTCTTCTCCTAATTCTTTCTCTAAATCTTCAAAGTAGATTTCAGATAACTCTTTCGACTTTTTTCTAATAAATTCTTTTGAACATGATTTCATCTCTTTGATAAAGCTAAATCGAGCATCGATAACTTCGTACGCAGCGCTTCTTCTCGACAATTCGGCACAAATTGTGTCGATAATAGGGAAGAATGTATTTATCTTGAGATCATCCCGAGCACTTAATTCGGTGGAATTATCGGCTTCATCGAAGAACAGGTTTTTTCTTCTTCTTTGCCTTTTGTTTATATCCTGACAATCATTGCATTGCGTTAATCGTTTGCCTTCTTCTTCGTAATATTCAAAACGATCACGTAGGCTCGAAACATACAATCGCAAACTTGTATACTGATCTACGATGCTACCTAACTCCACACCTGCTCCTTGCAATATTAAATTTGTTTTATCAAAACGGCCTAAGAAGTCATTCCAGAAGATGGCCAGTATGCCGTTTTCAAGAATACAGAACTGCTGAAAAAAGCCCTTCAGCCTCAGCTCTCACATCAGATTTTTCTTGCAGATCCTCTACTATTTCTAGCATAGTCTCTGCGAAATAGTGGTAGGAATCCACAAGTGCACGACAAGCGTCTGCTCGATCTGACCACCTATGGTTAGGCATGCGTTTTGGAAGCAATTTGCATTTATTTTGTTCTAGTTTTGATTTAATTTTCGCCCATCTAGCGGGAGAAGCACTGAAAAAGGTGTACACGCGTTGCATAAACATAAAAAAAATTGTTGCTTTCAAACAGCACTCGGCCGCGCAATTCCCTACAAGATTAAGTGAATGGTTGGAACAAGGAATGTACACAGCTAAGGGATTGTGTTCTTTGATTTTAGCTTGTAAACATGCGTATTGCCCTGACATATTAGACGCGTTATCATAGGACTGACCACGACAATATTTGATCTCAATGTCCAAGCTTGCTAGCGTTTCGAGAACCGCACCTTCTAAGCGATCAGCGGTATGGCCATTTATTTGAATAAATTTGATAAATCTTTCAAAAGGGTCGCCGTTTTCAAGAATTTACTTTAAAATAAATGTGAGTTGATCTACATGAGATATATCTGGAGTAGAGTCCACAGTTATAGAATAATATTTGCTTAACTGTACCTCTGAAACTATTTTATTTAGAACGTGGTCATAAATTAACTCTATGAATTCGTTGCAAATACGGTTAGAAAGATACGATACATTGCCTGTGCCTTTATTACCGAAGTTCCTAATGTGATCTTTCAAAAGAGGATCATATTCTGCAATGACTTCTAGTAAACCTAAATAATTTCCGTTTCGCTCTGAGCCGAAAGTTTCGTCACTTCCCCTAAAGGCTAAACCGCGAGTACCCAGAAATTTAATAAAACTAACTATTCGCCGAAGAATTTATTTCCAATATTCATGCTCTTTTTCGTAACTTTTATCTGAAGCACTATCTACTCCACCCAGAAAATTGGATCTCAACAGCAACTTATTTACATTTTCGCGATGTTCATTACTCTGTTCATGAAACATAAAAAATGTCGAAGCATTCTTCCAATCTTTATAACCGTTTGTTAAAGATGACTCATTTTTTCCAAATAATTTACAATTTTTACATACTACCGATCCTAAGGATTTCGAGTATAAAAGCCATTCTCGAGGCGCAGTTTCTCCATTTACAAGTTTTCTATAAAATAATGATTTACTTGCAGACCGAGATTGAGAACCATATTGTCGTTTTGAATTAAAAAAATCTAATTCGTCGAATTTTTGAAGAGGTAGATTTCTTACGATGTTTTCTATGAATTCCGGAGTCATTGGTGGCCATTCCGCAAAGTCAGAAATGTCCGTTTTCAGAAAGTCTTTTTCAAGTGTTAGATGTTTTGAATTGATGCCACCTGTTTATGAAACATTTATTTAAACTGATTAATCAACTTGATTAAAATTAAATTCTTATTCAAAATGTCTTTGTCCTTATTAAATGCATTCTAAAAAAATTCTAGATAAAAATATCATGTAACAAAAATTATTTACAATTTTACCTCTATCATCGGCATCTAGTTTTTCCGAGCTCAGAATTGAGGAGGTTGATTCAGATTCATCTGTTTGATGTGTTTTATTTACATCGTATCCAACAAGAACAGATTTTTTATTCTTTTTTTCCATCTGATCATTTAAAGATGCACTAGTTGTATCTAAAACAATTTTCATTAGTATTATTATTATTTTTATCAAAAATTAATTAGATTAAAAGGTAGTTTAGGTAAATTATTTATTTTAATAATTGGGTAAATACTTTATTAAGAATGAAATCTACAATGTTACATAACGTGATGTGCAATAAAAAAAGTTTTCTTTTAATCTACTCGCTATTTAAATTGTGCTGAAGTTTCTTAGCAACATTGGAATCTATTTAATTTTTACATTCTCATCTCAATGAGAAGGTATTAGTTTTATGTGAAGTATGACTTTCGCGAATTTCATGATATCTCGACGTTTCGTGACCTCCTGATTCCGAAAAAACGGTTTTTACGATGGTGTCTGTCTCTGTTTTTGTCGTCAGATTTTTTTTAACACATATGAAATAATTTAAAAAAATCTTAAATTATTTTAAATTTCAATTCCGGAAAAAAATATTTCGGGGAGTAACTACCCTCAAACGCATTTAATATTATTTTCTGCAATAATATGTAACATTTTCATCCAGAACCAATTGGAGAAGGTCTCTCACAATGAGGAAAGAAAAGTATCATTTTTCAAATCTATTTTAAAATTGTACAGGGTTAAACTACCCCCAAACATGTTAACAATTATACAAAACATGGCCCAATAAATCTAAATTTAAAATGAAAAGTTTGAAAAAATACATGTTATACATATGCACGAAAGAAAGTCGACGTGTTTTACAATTATTGTTTGGAAAAACAGTTTTTTATAATTATAAGATGGTATCCCAAAGTGGTCTATTTCTCTTACTGGTTTGAGCAAAAAATTAACGCCGACGATAATCTGCAGAGGTGGAATATTTTTTTTAGTCTTCCTTTTCAGATTTTCTTCGACGTTGATTTTGTTATTCAATCCAGTACCAGAAGTAGTACTATCTTGTGAATTGTAATACCATGTTATAGTTATAAAAAATAGGTTCCTTTTTATTAATCTCCATTCCATGAAGTATTCAGAAAGCATTGTTTGCTCAATTGGTAAAAAAATTAAAATAGCAAAAAATTACGTCAATTTCTGAGGCAAAATTATAGTAGAAAACAAATCATCAACATTATTGTAGTGTCAATTTTCCCAGGTGTGGAAATTGTACTGTTCCCTTTCCCTAAAAGCTGTAATATGAAAAAAAAACTTACTTTCATCATAGGTGTCAGCTTTTTCCAAAAAAGTAATCGACGCACATTTTTCAGCTGGACATGTGCCTGCTCATTCAGATTCAAAAATGATAGGAGCTTCTTTTGGTTTTTGTGTGATCACACAATCACTTTGACGTTGATTTAATACACAATCACTTTGACGTTGAACTGACGTAAAGAAAAAATTTTCAAGCTTTGGCACTTTTTTCAAATATTCCGCATCTTTTTCACTTTTTTCTCTTATTATTTTGCGTTTCTGTGCACCACTCAATGTTTTATGAAGTTGAGGCATTATGCAACACGATCCTCTTATACCTTTTGCATACTTCAAAACATTTAAATGATATATAAGTAAATATGCTCTGATCACCACCGAAAGACTGTAACCGTATCGAACGACTGATTTTCAAAGACTAATCCTAATTTTCGGGTAAAATTGGTTACAAAGTGCAGAATTCGTTAGTTTGGTCTGACATAGTTATCTTTCAGTAGGAAAATAAAGTAATTTTCCAACTATTAAAATACCATTAATGTACCCCATCTTAAGGGCGCCAGGGCGGAGTAGCTTTTTATTGTTACTCGAACTCATTTCTGACCTAGACATGGTAATCCGGACCTAATTCTATAAATGTATAAATTAAGGAAAACTGGACGTCTTGCAGTAGTACTTGGGCCCCCTGCAGTCCTTGAGGGCGGAGTAGCTTTTTATTGTTACTCGAACTCATTTATGTAATCCGGACCTAATTCTATACATTGAGGAAAACTGGACCTCTTTGGGCCCCCTGCAGCCCTTGGGCCCCTACGCTCTAGCCTGTGTTAGCCTTATGGTTAGTTCGGCGCTGATCAAAAGTAAAGTACTATAGTCGAGAACGCTGCCAGTTCTAAGCCTGGAGAAAGTGAAAAGGGAAAATTAGGGAAACAAGAGGTGAAGAAAAATGAGTGAAGCGACGACTGGAGAGGGAAAGAAGGAACGGAGGGCGAGGACGCAAGTCAGTGAGGCCCCCCGTTGATTTAGACCATAGGACGCAAGTCACCGGCAGCACCCAGCACCCGTGAAACCCTCTGCAATCTACAACCAGCAATTGTGTGGTTATATTTGAAACTAGCTCTCCTTCTTGTGAAGGTTATTACCGAACATATCTTAATATTGAAAGGCATCCCATTCTTACTACACCAGGGTTGGAGACGGTCTAAATCGTCCTGCAAGTAAATGCAGTCCAAGTGGGATTGTATTTCTTTATAAAGTTTAAAGTCGTCTGCAAACAATAGAAAAAAGCACGCTTTGATCACTGTATACACGTTGTTTGCACGCGTAACCATGCTAATATTAAAGAAAAAGTTCATTTGAATTATTTGTTTATTCAAATAATGAAAATGTTCCGGTACAGAAAGATATTACAGAATGAGTGGTTAAATAAAATATAAGATCCGACGTACAGTGCAAGCTGGATAATAATTCGTTCGAGGGTAGTTCAAGACTGACCTCCGCTGAGGAGCAGGCAAAGGGGCAGGATAGATTCCGGTGTTGCCAGGAATAAAATCTATGTACATTTCTAAATTGAGAAAAATGGCAACCTCGGACTTTGTCCTGAGATGGTTCATCAAGCAGGCCAAGTGATAGAAAGTTCAAGATGTTAAAACTGACCGCGTCAAGGGTTTATTGAGGGAGGATTATAGTTTCAAGAAAACCTGCCGATTCTCGTTTTTCCCTGCTTAATGAAAAACCAAGTTAAAAGGTTGCAAGATTTTGGGCACTTTCTCTCAGTCGTTCAAACATTCAAGGGTTTCAAGTCAGACAAATTATATAGCAGTTACTATTCACTCAAACACACTTCGTTAATGTGTAGTAAAAACAACAGAGGACCAAGGTCAGAGCCCTGAGGCACACCGGAGGTTGCATGGAATTCTTCCGAATAATGTTCATTCACTCTTACGATTTGAAATCTATTACTGAGATAACTCGTACAGCAAGAGAGCATATTACTCGTAATGCCCAGTGCTCTGAGTTTTACCACAAGACGCACCTTTGCTAATATCTAGTTTAGAAAGCTTGAGTTTGATTTCCTCTTTGCTGATATTTGTGTAAGGAAAATCAATGGACTTCTTAATCTCAAGTAACACAGTTTGCACATCAGATTCTGGTGCGGTGGAATAGACTGACATAAAATTTTTCGCAAATAGATTAGCTATACCCTCATAAAAATCAGCTAGTTCATCACCCAGAAACATTTGATTTGGCATATCTTTATTCTTGCTAATAGAATTGACGTAGGAACAAAATGTTTTTGTGTTCTCTATGATGAATCTTTCAGTATCTCTAATATAATCATCATATTGGTGATCAGATAATTTACTGCATGCAGATCTTAACGAGGAAAAACGCAAATAATCATCTAGTTCAGGCGTGCGTTTATAAGTGGCGTGCGCTGCTTTCTTGGTAATTACTAAGTCAATCAGGTTCCGATTGTACCACGAAGGGAAGCTAGAGGATTTAGGATTTTTGACAGGGGCAAATGAGTCTATCGCTATATGAAGGTGGTAGTATAGAAAGGCAACTGCTTCATCGATTGTTACATTAGTAAGCTGGTTACCCCAATCAATTTCCGCCAGATAGAAGAAAATATCAGGGTTATTTGCATTTTTTAAATTTCGTCGAACATTGCTTATATTCCGTGAAGTAAACAGCGGTATATCGTTTTTTAATTCAAGTTTCACAATTAGAGGAGGATGATAGTCATCTACGGGAAGAAGAGATTCAGCGGCCACCTCATCTGAAACAGAGCTATAGTTTGTTAGTGTCAAGTCAAGCAAGGAACCATGAGCGTTAATATTGTTATTAATTTGTAAAAGGTTCAAAAAGTCAAGAGTATCTGAAACTGTACTTGTAATGTCAACGTGCACCTGCGTCGAACCAACCGTTGGGACACAGCTAGGTCCCAGATCAGGATTATTGTTCCAACAAGCATAAGGAATTTTAATATCGCCGAAAACTGTGAGTGAGGCATCTGAAAATAAGTTTGAAGTTTCTTCTAAAATTTTGCAAAAATCTGTATATTTATCAATACGAGCATTAGGTGGGATGTAAAAAGCTCCCAAAATGTGGATAATAGTATTAAATATAATTTTCACCACAATGTGCTCTACCGTATCGACATTTGTGGAAATACTGACACAGCTCAGCTTACTCTGAGTGGCCACTAAAACCCCACCACCGCTTTGCCATCGTTGGTTCTCACATTACGATCAAACCTAAAAATATCGAATCCGGTAAAGCCTAGCTCAGTACATTTTATATTCAGGAACTGATCTACGTAAAGCATGGAGCTTAGTTCTAACGCCTCTGACATTTTGGCAATTTACTGATAAGGATACATGATTATGCCGATCACTAATACAACCAAGAGAAGAATTAATTAATTTATCGTCTGAGTGCGCATACGTTACTCGCTTCCCGTTGGCTTGATGGATTCTCCCACTGCTTTCGATTGATCCCTCACTTTCCTCAGCACCAGGGTCCCTTGACGAAACACTAACTTTAGGTCTGTTCCCCCTTCCTTCTGAGGTGCTGCAAGAGTAGATTTTAATTCGGCTATTTCCGCCAGCTGCTGTTTTGTCTTGTCGAGAGTGAGCCAGAGGTACTTCAAATTCGGTTCTTTTTTCGATGTTTTCCGTTTCTGGAATGCATGAAGGAGTGCGTGAGCAGACTCCTCTGACTAGCAGACAAGCTGCACTGGTCGGGGTTTCAGTGAAGTAGTTCATTGAGGATAGATTTCGGATTAACGGAAGAGGGAGAGTCATTAGTTTGCTAAGACGCATGCTCAGGAAGCCCGAGAAGAATAAGATTTCTTTTTCTTGCATTTCTTTGCTCCAGTTCCACCATGTATTTCTGAAATAATTCCTTATTATTAACCATGCCAGAACCAGTGCACTTGTTTTGTAAAACTTTCACAGTAACTTCCACAGATTCAACTGTAGCTGGCTGACAGTATTGTCAGTTGAGTCAATCCTCGCAATGGCATTGTTGATTTCGGTAGAAGGTTGTCAACTTTAACTGTAAGAATGCCCACGGAATGAGACACCTCTTCGATTTGTGGTTTGAACCCGGACAGAGCCTTATTTCTAATTGGCTCAATATCCTGAACCGTAGCGGCTCCTGTGGCATCCGTCATCGCCGGAGATTTGCTGCGAGGAGCACAGCACTCGGCAAACACACCCTTGTCCAATGTTCTTAATCTACCAGCACAAGATTGGTGATAAGGAGTATTGCACTTCAGGCAGTGCTTTGCATCTATATCACTTTGCTTTTACACTCATAACAGAGTTCATCGCCCTGACTCATAATGTAATGATAACACTCATATACGAATTTCCTCCTTAGAGGTTATGTTCAATTCACAAATTCACCTCCTGTTTGCTAACACTGCAATATTTATGTCATGCTAGCGCAAATGTGATACGGTCAGAGGGTAATAAAATATTGTGGTCATTTTTTTTCCAACCAGGTAAGTCACAAACTTGAAATAAACTAAAAATTTGTAAGGAGCACAAGCGACGAGTGAATCTAAATTGCAGCCATATTTTTCTTTAATTTAAACAATTTTAAATTTAAATTTAAATTTAAAAATTAAATTAAAATTAAAAATCAAATTAAATAAATTAAAATTTAAAAATTTAAATTTAAATTAAATTTCAAAAGATTAAATAAATTAATATCAAAAATGAAATTCGAATTTTTTAAAATTAATAACCTGTTTTGAATCTCAAGCTTTCTGGCGCGCTCATAAGATGACTTACGTTTCAAGTTTTGTTTCTGTTTGTGTTTGTTAATCTATATGTGACGTGCGCCGAAGAAAGGGGGCTTACTCTGGAAAGCGAGATTTTTCAGGACGAGCGGTCGAAGTCCACCCGATAGACGCGACTTTTAGAAGAGAGGGAGGACCACGAAATCTTCCCTCTCCGCTTGCCACTACATTCTCACGCATATAGCGGCGCTGCTCACGGACGGGGTATAGATGAGACGCGGAAATGTAGTGGTGAGTGGTGGGAGGTGTTTCACGGGATCTCGAGCTCTCGAGCGAAAGCACGATTTCTCGGGTACCTATCAACTCAATTATTAGCAATAATAACGCTCGAAAATTTTTTTCGATGGTTTCATTAAAAAGAGCAACTCAAAAACTATCGAAAGGTGTAAAAACCTCGATTTCGATATTTCCAGAGTAAGCCCCCTTTCTTCGGCGCACGTCACATATACTTTCCACATACTCTAAGTTTTCTTAATATTCAGCTTTCATTTTACAAAGCAGCTGTTCGTTTCATCAATCCTAACCAACAACTCAATGTTTTGTTCGAAACGTAATTGTATTAGACGGTTGAGCCTCAATTTTTTCAGGAGGTTGAATAATTTAATGTTTTAATGACTTAATTTTGACTACTTGACACTATTGCCGTTTGTTTTTACACTATGAAACAGGTAATTCTTCCACTTAATTTTTTGTGATTATAAACAAAATATTTTGTTTAGATTAACATTTATTTTTTTTACTTTTTACTTGTTTTTTTTCTAAACTGTGCTGTGTTTTTTTAACTCTTAAGTTTTCTCTTATGTATTTGGCTTTCAAGTTTAGCATAAGAAAACACATTCTCTTTCTTCTGACTTTAGTTTACTTCAACCTCGAAAAAGACACAAAACTGTGTCGAAACGTCGTATATTGTATGGAGTTGGACACTTTTATTTATTTGAAATGAGCCGTTCTCTAGAAAAACGGCTTAAGTCGAAAAATGTCGTTTTTCGATACTTGCATTTTTAAGTATGTACAGTGTTTAATGAGTGGTTATATTTATTTTCGCGTACTTTAGATGTTTCGCTTAAAAGTTATAGTATCCAATAATGAATTGCGACTGGCCAGAAAAAATTACACATTACGTATTAATATTTATCAGCGTATTAAAAAATAAAACTTAAGCCGTTTTAACGGAGAAGGACTAAAAAAGTCTTCAAAAAGATGCTTAACGTAGGATAAAGGGATAGTATTGCAATAATTTTATTTAAAACTCATTATACATTATTACAATTACATTTATTTCAATATTATTATAAAATATTATTCATATATTATATGCCCGTAACTACTGCGCGCGCTCGGGTCGCAACGGACAGCATTCTATGCCGACTGTGTAAGCTTAGCCATTGGTTTAAAATGCTTGAAACTTCACATACACATAATAGAGCCGCGCAGCAATGTAATAATTCATAAATTTTAGAAACGACCTAAATCGACTTAAGCCGTTTTTCTAGAGAACGGCTCAAATAAAGGTTTGGATTTTTATTTGGAACGGATGACCAACATAATTTTACCTTTTTCTCCTTTTTGAGACATTGTTTCACATAAAAATTCAACTGCTTGTATAAAAATTGAACTACTTTATTAAAAATTAAATTTTTTGTTAAAGATTAATCATTTTAGTACAAAATTGATATCTTTCACTGAAAACTCAACTATTTTGTTCAAAATTCGTGTATTTTGTTTCAGTTGGGGTTTCAACTATTTCATTGGAAATAAATCTTTCTTGGATAAATTGAACTGTTTCTGGTTTAAAATTAAAATATTTTTTTGCTGAAATATCAGCTATTCAATTACTTGTTGAAAATTCATCTCTTTTGGTTAAAAATTCAAGTATTTGGCTGTAAGTTAAACTATATGTTGTTATAAGTTAATGTTTCGTTTGAAGATGCATCAGTATAATTGAAAATTCGTCTCTTTAGTGAAAAATGTAAGTATTTCGCTGAAAATTCGGGGGTTTTTCGATGGAAAATTCGTCTGTATAATTCAAAATTCAACTGCTTGGTTTAAAATTACATATTTTATTTCGGATATTCATATTTTAGTTTAATAACAATGAACATATTTTGTAGAAAAGTCGTCCACTTTGGTAGAAATTTCAGCTCTTTTTTATTAAAAATCCAATTGTTGAAAATAGTACATTGTGTATCAAGGGCGTAGAGGAGGCTATTTTGACGAGTGTGAACTTGTCAAAATAGCCGTACGCCCTTGATACACACTATACTTTTTGTCCTACACTCCTTGAAAACAAGCATGTGAATTTTGCAGCATAAGCTGCAGGCGAATGATGCAATCACACGCCTATAGGCGCATGTGTATCACACGCTATTTTTTGCAACGCACGTCCGAAAAAGCTGTTAGGAGGTGATAACGAATAATACTAATTTTATATTGCATGGATTGGAGTTTTTGAAAAAAATGAAAAAAAAATTTGAAAAAAAAATTGTTTGAAAAAAAAATGTTCTGAAAAAATTGTGTGAAAAAATTTTGTGTAAAAAAATTTTTGGAAAAAAATTTTGTGAAAAAAAATGGTGAAAAAAAATTTGGTGGAAAAAAAATTCTTTTTTCAATTTTTGTGAAAAAAAATTTTGAAACAAAAATTTAGTGAAAAAAAATTTTTGAAAAAAAAAATTTGTTGAAAAAAATTTGTTTGAAAAAAAATTATTTTTGAAAAAATTGCCGTTTATGCTCTGTGCCCCCCCCCCCCTCACAGGGGGCTCTGAAACCCTAAACACAAAACTTCAATCATTAAAACATTTTCGCTCAGTGCAGCGTATGTGTAGCGGGCGTAAACTTTCATGGGTAGCGGGCGTAAAGTTTTTGTTGGCCCGGCGACGGAGTGAGCATGCGCAAACGTCACTGGGCCAGAAGCAGCCACTTCACGCCTGCTTAACGTGCATGCAATGGCGCGTTTTCAAGGGGGGTCGGACAAAAATAAAATTTTTTTTGGTAGGGGATTACACTATTTACTTGAAAATTCTTCCATTTTCAATCAGTAGAACAGTTTTTCATTACAAATTCAAAGGATACCGTCTTATAGTAGATAATCATTGAAGAAAAATACTAATTTATGTACACAAAACGAATTTCATTTAATTAATATTGATGAATAGATACGTGTTAATATAATAAAATTATTAATTAATTTATTTATTTCAATTTATTTTTTATTATTATTTTATTATTATTATTTATTTTTTTATTTTTTCATTTTATTAAAATAATTAATTTATTAAATTATTAATTATATATTAATTATGGCCAACGGCCATACCACGCTGAAAAAAACAGTTCTCGTTAGATCACTAAAGTTAAGCATTGTTGGGCGCGGTTAGTACTTGGATGGGTGACCATTCGGGAATACTACTGCGTGTTGTTGGCTCGTCGTGGGTGTGGTGAACCCACACTGGCAGTTATTTATTACAAGAAACACTATCCACCTAGAAACACTACCCGAATCGGGTAGTGTCACGCCTACCCCGAAAGGGAAATAAATGGCTTAATGGTATACATACATACATAAAGTATTATTTTACGTATACTTGTGTTTATATTTAATGTATATCAACTGCAGGTTCATCATCCAATGTAGGGTCGTCTCCCCTAAATCTTCTCTAGTTAAAATTAATTACGCATTACATTTGCCGTTAGCAATTCATCTTTTTGGAAAGAATTTGACTATTTGGTTGAAATTTTGATTTGACATATCTAAAATTGTATTAAAAATTGTTTTTCCTCTCCAACCGAACAACTACATGCGCGCTTAGCCCGCGATTGAGGATGCTAGTTTTCATAAACATAAAACTTCATAGCTATTCTTTGATCTGAATTACATTGATGACTTCCCAGAATTATCACATTTTGACATTCTCATCAGAGAAGGTATCAAATTTGTGTAAAATTTGACCCCCTCCCCCCCCGTTTTTGTCAAATGTACATGTTTTGAGAAAAGCCTGGTGGTAAACCTGACGATTTTTTTCGTAATTAATGAAAAAATTGTCATTGTTTTTTGAAAAAAGCGGTTCATTAAACAATAATATATTTTCTTAATTGACGTACACAATAATTTAATTTATGAAAATATGAGTTGAAATGAATATTCAGATAAAACGCCCCTTGAAGGTGGACAATATTCCACACCTACCTTGGATTTCCGGAATTTTGTTTTTTCGTCCCAATCTCATGATCAGATGTATCATTTAAAAAAAAAACTACAATTATTTACATTCTAATACATATATTGATAATAATTATTCCAGCTGCAGAATATATGGCTCTTCAGTATCAATATATATATATATATATATATATGCATCAGTGTGTGAATGTACTATATGTACAAACATCCTAGGTGCGAGCGCGGAGGGGCGGGGCTAAAATTTGAACTCTACTCTCTTATGTTAGACTTTTTCATGTATACCATATCGTTGAGGTCTTCTAAGACTTTCTAAGACTTCTTGTATCGACTGAAAACTACTATAATTTCCAAAACCTTTTCATAGATACCCATATTATTAAGGTTTTATGACAGTATGGGGGGGGGGTGGACTTAAATTTGCGTTGATCTTATAACTTCTGAATTAGACTGTATAGGTTCAGAAATCTTGAGGCAATGAATGGAGATTGATTGTTTGTATTTTTAAAAATTGGAATGCTAGAGGTATAAGTGATTATATGTGACGTGCTATGAAGAAAGGACCCACTTAGTTCATGAGATATTTGTGTGGAATGACGCATATAATATGAGAAAGAGAGCTAAAAGCAATGTGCAAAAGCAAGGTTTTATGTGTCTTCGGAACAGAAAAGGTGGGTTATTAGGTAGTAAATATACGAAAAAACCGTGGGCTTGAACTGTGGTCAGGAGTCGTCAATGAATTACATGGTATAGGCAAGGCAATCTTGGCCAGATTACTATGGTTTAGAATGAAAGTTAGAATTAGAAGACTGTTTGTTGTAGCTTCTACGCTTCTGTCTTCAGTGAAAGTGATGATGTGAAATATGCTTTCTGGGACTCTTTGAATGATATTCCAGATGCTTGTCATCTTGTTAAAAGAATCATTTTATTTGGAGTTATATGGATGGCTAGACTGCTGCGCATTGTGTAACGCTTAGGTTCTGCTAAGCTGCTCGGTTATTTTGAGGATCAGAAAATGAATGGAAACGGGGATAAGTTCATCAGCTTATACCAAGAAAAACGTGTATTTGTTACAAATACCTGGTTTAAACATGAGACGATTCACCTCTATACTTAAAGTAGAGGAAAAAGTAACAGTATGTTTAACTTTTTTGTATAGTATATAAAAGACTGAGACGATGAGCAAAAGATACAAGGGTGATAAGAGGTATACAATATGGAACAGACCGTTTGAAAAATAATCGCAGGTCAAGAATGAAAAAAAAATAAGTTAAAGCAAATGCGAGTCCAGCATGAGAGTTCGTAGAAATCAGAAGTACAAATGAAATATCGTGATAAGCTGAGAGAAAATTTGCATGAACAAAGAAACAAGTTAAGGAAAGTAAGGAAAAAAATCGGAACACAAGAAGAAATAAGAATGCGAAATAACTTCAAAGGCATACAAAATTATTTTGGAAGATGGTTAAGAAGACTTGAAAAGGAAGCAGTTTAGGAAAAAATTTTAAGACTTAAAGATATGTGAAAAAATAAAATTATGTAACAGAATTGCAAAAGAAACCTTATTTCAGGCAAATTATCTCGCAGGATACTTATTAGTAAGGTCACGGAAATAACAGAAGATGATCTGGAAAGTCTAATGAGGAATATCGTGTGCGGATGTGGATCAAATATTAAGTCTGGAACAGATGATAAAAAAAGTTTAAAAGTAGGAACAAAATATTGATGTGAATTTGTTAACCTGGAAAAGCCTTGGACTTTGGGAAGTTCTGAAAGTACACTGAAAAAAATGGTTAGTTGTCACAAGAAGCTCTTTATTAGTAGAGATGGTATTAGATGCGACAACCAGTTCGATGGTAAAAGTAACTAACCAATTCAGTGTGGCAACAAGTCGCCGTTAGTAATCCTACGTAGGTTATATTAGTAACCATAGTAATTCTAGTCACAAAAAATAAAGTAGTCACATTTACCACCAATTTATTTTCCAAGAAATAAAAGTAGTAAAAGTTATAAGTTTTCCTCTTTGGCGACATTGGCAGAACTGAAACCTGAGCCATTTTCATCTTAACCTTTTTGTGAATTGTGCAGTAGTGAAGACCGTGAAGACTATCGCATCGATCTAAATTTTCTAATGGACTTACTACTACTGTAAGTCAACAATTTTACCTACACAAGAACATCAATATAAGGCCGGCTGATCTTGTTCTTCCTGAAACTGCTGGCCCACGCAGTTTCTCAGCGCACAAGCAATGTCAGCAATGCGTGGCCACCACGCACCATTCATCCAACGACGAATTTAGTGCACGGATACTGCGGCGAGGCAATACCCGAAACTGCCATTATATTAGTTTTTGTGTTCTTGTTCTCTTATAGAGTTCCTCTGTTTTGAAATTATAGTGGTTTTTCATTAACATCCCAGTAGGCATGTGGGTGTATTTCGACATTACGTTTCATCAGGGCCTGGTCTCTATAGGAAGTCCTGAGGACGCTCTTGTGTCCACTATAGAGAAATTATAGTAAAATTTACTATAATTTCATTATTGAGAAGTTCTAACTTCGCAATAATCCACGAGCCGGTAATTTTAATAGTAAGGACTACTAATTTAAATAATGAAACTCACTAATTTTAATAGTATGGACTACTATTTCAAATAGTAAAACTTACTTATTGTAATAGTGAGGATTACTACTTCAAGTAGTGAGATAAACTAGCTTATTTGTAAGACTGACTAATTCAATAGAAGACTTACTGATTATAGCGGTAGGGCTTCCTACCTGAAAATAGTATGTACCATCTACAGTTGTCGTGACAACAACTAAAGTAGTAAGGACAACTACTACCAATCTTGCGAATAAATGTAGTAGCCCTTACCAGTTAAATAACAACGGCATATATTACAAACTAAAGTAATAATAAAATAACAAAGACAACATCAGCAATAATACAATAAAATTGTTTGAAATGGATATTTCTAACATGATCTTGCATTTTGAATACTTTGTTACTTTTCAGTCACCTTATTGCAATATCATTTTTCAAGATTGATAAAATGTTGCTACCGAATTTAATAAGAGCTTCTCCACAAATCACGTAAGCCGTGTGTAAAATACATGAATTTCAATCAAAAAGTATAGTTTTCAACTCAAAGAGATAACTTCGGAACCGAAAATGAAAGAATTGCATTTCCAGTAAGAACAGTTCATTTTCTACCAAGGAAAAAGGAATTATCAACAACATAGTTGAATTTTTAACTAAAGTAATGATTCTACTATAAAAAAAATAAATTCTCGATAAAAGGTGTGATTATTGATATTAACACAAAAAAATATTTTAATTTTCAATAAGAAATAGTTAAACTAAACTAATTAATACAAAATTTCCAGAAATTAGTTCAATCCTCAGCCAAAACAGACTAATATTCAAACGAAAAAGAGAATTTTTTAACAAAAGTGTTGAATTTTCAACCAAGAAAGATTTTTCAGTCAGTAAAGAAAAAAAATCTCATCCAGAATTTTTACTTTTCGAGCCAAAAATACAAATATTCAAGAGAATAACTGAAGTTCCAAATGAAAAAGATAAATTCTCAAGGAAACATTGAATACGTACATTTTTAGTTCGAAAATTCAATTTTTCACTGGAAGAAGGAGTTTCAACGGAACAGTTAAATTTTCAACAACAAAAAATGAATTTTCAAGTGAAATGGTAAGTCTCTAACGTAAACAATGATTTTTTTATCAAATAGTTGAAAAATATCAACGCATAAGATGAATTTCATATGAAAAAGTCAATTTTTCAACAAAATTATTGAATTTTCATCTAAAAAGATGCATTTTGAATTAAAAATAGAATAGTTGAATTTTCAGTTGAAGAAATGAAATTTCAATAACAACAAAAATAGTTCAATTTTACACTGAAGAACTGAGCTTTCAACCAAAAACATGATAGTTCGATTTTTAGCACAAAAAATATACTTTTGAACCAAATAAAATCATTTTTCAACGGAATGGTTAAATTTTCCAGCAACCCGATTAATTTTTAAATAGAAGATTAGATTTTTACAGTGTCTACGTGTACCGGAAAAACCGTCTATTTGTACCAAAAATGCCTTAGATTTTTACCCAAAAAGATCAATATTCCACCAAAAATATAATAGTAAAATTTTCAGTTAAGGAAATAGCCGAAAAATTAATTTTCTACAAAAAAAAGACAATTTCTCAACAAAACAAATGACTTTTCAAACAAACGAGTAAAACTTTCAGTAAGAAAATTAATTTTATTTAAAAAAAAAACTAATTTTTAACCAAAGAAATTGATTTTCAACATTAATGATAAATTTTCAACGAAAAAGAATTATCTTATACCAAAAAGGTTCATTTTGAACAAAATACATGAATTTTCAACCAAATATTTTAATTTTGAAGGCAATTGACAACCTAATAGGTTAATTTTCAACCAAAGAAATTAATGTTCAATAAAAAGCAGTAGTTTTCAACCAAATAGTTGAATTTTGCAATGAAAAAAATTGATTTTCAACGGAACACGGAATAGTTAAATTTTCAGTTAAAAAAGGCATTTTCGAACAAAAAAGGATTAATTCTCAACAAAATAATTGAATTTTCAATAAAGCGAAAAGATTTTCCAACAAATTAACTTCACTTTCAACTCAGTAGTTGAATTTTCAACCAAAAATATCAATTCTTAAAGAAAAATGCGACAATTGATATTCCAAAAGAAAATTTTTTTAATTTGAAACCAAAAACGGTTCAATTCAACCAAAAAAGATCAACTTTGAACAAAATACTCGAATCCTCCACCGAAGCAGATTAATTTTCAACCAAAAAGTTGCGATTATGAACCAAAATACATACAATATCTACACAAATAGATGAATTTTCAAACGAAAGCAATGAAATTTCAACCAAAAAGTTGGACTTTTGCACCAAATTGTTGAATTTTCTACAATTAATTAAATTTCATTCAGTACCTCCATGGAATATTCTCTGATTCTGTCAGATTTTCTCTGACATTCCCCGACTTTTGCTCACCAGTTTCAAATGCCTTTAATTTCCCTGACTTTCTGAAATACCCTGACCTGTAGTAACCTTGACTATATAAGTCACCTCGACCACTAAAGAGACTGAAATGCATTTAGATTTGAGACAAGTGAATTACTTCTCTTGTCAACGGATAATCTCTTTTTTCGAATCAACCGTTATATCATTCCGTTCCACACCAGCAGCGTTCTTTATACTGAGGGATAGCAATTTGTGGTCCGACATCTAAAACAAGTGAAGAGTAAAATGTTGACATCGGTTAATATCTTCTGTTCTCTTTTTCAAATTTACAATTTAAACATGTTTTAAATTGAAAAAATTTTGCCGAATTCAAAATTTTTTGAAAATGTACAAAAACATGTTTTTTGGATTGATTCGAACCTGAAATTTTTTCAGCTCAAACTAAAGAAACATTTTCTTATTTTTTATACATAGGAATCACGACAAATGTTTTTTTCAGGTTCGACATATTCAACTTTTTTTAAAATGTGTGCAAATGACTGAATCCAAAAAACATGTTTTTGCATATTTTCAAAAAAATTGTTACTGCGCGAAAAAATTATTTTTGAATTTCCTAATTTTTATTATTTTTCACTAGTAAAAGCTGTAAATATAACAAATTCGTCATAATTGCTAAACCAATAGGAAATATTTTGAATTTGAAATCGTTAAATTTTACTAATTAAAAATTTGTTTTCACTTTTGTCGAATATTAACCCTAAAGTTCTTTTCCCCTCAGCTCCAATAATTTGATTTGTTCTAGCATTTTCCCTCCGTTCTACTCTTCAATGCTCTCAAGCTCAAATAAAAAATTGCTCAAGTAAGAACATTCAACATCGCAGTTGATGAATTTGGAATATTCCATATTTTAATTAGGTAGGTATATAAAGTGTTCACCTTTTGCAACTCATTTAAAATGTACTGTATATTTTGTAACGTCATTGGTACCTTATTTATTCATAAATAATTTATTTAAGTGCTATAATTACTTTAATTATTATACAATGACGGGTAGACTTATACTAATTTGAGAGACTTTTCCGTGTAATTCAAATATTACATTTTCAAATATCGTATATTTGAAGAGAAAAGGGAAAAAAGGGGAAGTTTTTTGAGAATAGGGGGAAAAAGGGAAATTTCAAGAAAAAAGGGGAAACTAAGAAGAAAAGGGGAAGACTTTGCCTCCTGCCCAGTGATCGCCAACTGGTAGAATTATGTTATAAAAATGAAGAAGAAACCTTCGCGAATATTTCTCAAACAAAGTTTTGAATAACTTTCAGCCAGTGGTGTAGTTCTAAAAATGTAGGTGGCCCAGCGCTCCCCCGTCCTCCATTCTCGAGGATTGCAAAGACGTATAGTCAAGAAAGTTGATACGAATTTTACGATTTTATTAAAACGTGGATATATATTTTACACACACACACACACACAGTGTATATATCAGAGCATATAGCCTACAAGGTGCCCACTATTCCGGTAAATATTCGTGATTTTTACCGGTTTAGAAAAAATAGACTCTCTTTGCGAAGCCCACAGTTTTTAACATATATGATCAACTTTGTAAGCCGATAAGCATCAGCAATCTTTTTTGCAAGAAATCTATCAACTTTGCATATAATAAGTTGGATAAGGAAATTTTTGTGGCTGATAAAGGAAAATACAGAGACACGTTTTATTGTAACTTCTACTAGCAGTAAATATACGTGCGCAAACTGCGCGTTCACGTCTCTGGATTTTTATTTCTCAACATTAAAACTAATCAATTGAAAATATTTACAATATAAAAATGAAACCATTTTATTTTTAATCGAACGATCACAAAATTGAATGGTTTCAGATTAAAGTTTTGAAAATAGGACAATTTGAAAAAGTTAAAAATTGAATATTTTAAGATTCAAAGTGTGGAAATTGGATCATTTAAAATTCAAAGGAATTGAAGCTGTGTAATTTTCAATTTAAAGCGTTTGAAAGTAAATAATTGAAAATTTAAAACTTCATATTTGAATAATTTTAAATTCTAAGCGATAATTATTTGACAATTTTAAATTGAAAACTAAATTAAATCTTTCAAAATCAAAGCTTCTGAAATTTTAAATTGTTATTACATAAGAAAATTAAAATTTAATATTGAAGCTGATTAGACAAATTTTTCTAAAATAGAAAAATGAGACTACATCCTGGCGGAAGAAAGAATGAGGAATATGATATGCAGTATGAATGTAGGGAATGAGATAGGGTCAGACCACTTCCCAGTAATAGCTACACTGAAAGGTGGCGTCCATAAGAGCGGCAGAGGGAGAAAGGAAAGAGGGGGGGGGGGGGAAGGAACACGAAAATGGGAGTCTGGGGGGTAGATAAATTAAAAGTGTTTGAACAGAAAATGGAAGAGGAGAATGTTAGATATGAAAAGGGGGAGGCAGTAGACTCGTTAATTAAAAGGTTGAAAGGGTCGATTGAGAAGGTGAGGAATGAGATAGGTACAAAAGAAGGAAGAGAAGAGGGAAAGAGAGGCTGGTGGGACGAGGAATGCAGAAAGAGTAAGGAGAGAATGAAAGAGTATGTAAGAAAATGGAGGAAAGGAGAAATAGAGAAAGCGGAGTACAACAGGAGAAAAAGAGAACATGAGAGGATACTGGAAGGGAAAAAGCAAAAGGGAAAGGAGAAATACAAGGAAGAAGTAGAAAAAGCAATCAAAGAAGGTAGTGTCTGGGATGTGACAAACAGGGAAAGAGGAGGAAGGCAGGGCGTGAATGAAGAAATAGAAATGGATGAATGGACGGATTATTTCAACGGTCTGCTAGGGGGAGAACAAAATTGGATTAAGGGGGAGAATAGAAACACAGTCCAGGAAGAAATGGAGGAAGCGAACGAAATAACAAGAGAACAAGTGAATGAGGCGATAGATAGACTAAAAAGAGACAAGGCTACAGGAGAGGATGGAATGGAGAACGAAGCGATAAAGTTTGGAGGAGAAGGGATGAGGGAAGGGCTGTGGAAGATCTGCAACAAGGTCTGGAAAGGAGAAGGGTGGCCGGAAGAGTGGAGGACAGAGCTGGTGGTACCGCTTGTCAAAAAAGGGGAGGGTAAGAAGGTAGAAGAGTACAGAGGGATCACCCTCATGCCAGTGGGTTATAAAATATACGCGAAAATTCTAAGAAAAAGGTTGGAGAGTCAGATAGAAGAGAAGCAAAGTATCCCACATAATCAGACGGGATTTAGAGAAGGGATGGGGACAATAGATAACATTTACGTACTCAACTACTTGGTTAACAGAAACTTAGGTAGGAAAAAAGGGAAATTAGTAGCCTTATTCGTAGATTTTAAAGCAGCTTTTGACTCTGTGAATAGAAAAGTGCTATGGCAGGCAATGAAAGAGAGAGGAATAGAGGAAGGTTTAGTGGAGATGATAAAGGAAATTTTTACTGAAACCAGAATTAGGGTGAAGATAAAGGGAGAAAAAGGGGACGTTTTCTGGTCAGAAAGAGGTCTTAAGCAAGGGTGCCTGTTGACTCCGCTACTATTTAATATGCTGCTGGCAGACTTAGAGAAGAAGCTAAAGGAGAAAGGGAAAGGGGGGACGATTCTGGGTAATAGCAAACTATACTCTTTAGCATACGCGGACGACGTAGTTCTATTAGCAGACGATGAGAAGGGGATGCACCTAATGATAAGAATTTTCGAAGAGTATTTGGGAGCAAAAGAACTGACGGTGAACGTAGGGAAGATCAAGGTGATGTGCTTCAGAAGTAGAAAGACCAAAGTAGGTTACGTTTGGAAGATGAACGGACAAACAGTGGAAAGTGTGGAGGAGTTCTGTTACTTAGGTTTCTGGTTTGAGGCAGGAGGGGGAAACGAGTTGCAGGTGCGGAAGAGAATCGAATGTGCGAGCAAAATAATGGACCAAGTATGGGGTATAGGAAAGAGAAGGTTCAATGACGATTGGAGAATGAGGGTCTGGTTGTTTGATGCGTTGGTTTGGGTGGTGTTGTGTTACGGAGTGGAGGTCTGGGGATGAAAGGAACATCGGAAAGTGGAAAGCATGCATGAGAGATTTCTGAGATGGGTAATGGGGGTTAGCTGGAGTTGCCCAGGATACTTGTTGAGGGAAGAACTAGGAAGGGAGAAAATGGTAACGAGACAAATTAAGAGAGCCTGGAGGTTTGAAGAGAAGCTGGAAAGGGGAGAGGGGAGTAGAATAGCACAAGTATGCTTGGACGAAGTTCGGAACAAGGAGAAAAGAGGAAATTCGGGAAATTCAAAATGGGAGGAAGAAAGAAAAAAAATGAGGGGGGCTTGTGATATACAGGAAGAGGTTCTGGATTTGCAGAACATAGAATTAGAGCTATGAGCAAGACAAGGAGAAGAGAGATGGAGAAAGATTATGGACTCGAGGTACATTAGATGGTATATGATGGTCAAAGAGGTGACGGAACCAGAATATTTGCAAAAGATGAAAAAGGAAGACAAATGGAATAAGGTGGTGCGGTTTAGAATGGGGGGAGGAGTGAGAGCTTGTAGATATTGGATGGATGAAGAGGACAATCTGTGCAGAGTATGTGGATACGAAGTGGAGTCATGGGCACATGTGTTAGAGAGGTGTGCAGGAGAGGAAGATGGACAGTTGAGTGGATGAATGTGTAAGATGGATTTTGGATGGTAGTGGACAGGGAGTGATGTGGTTGAAAAAATTGGAAGAAATAAGAGAAAGCAAGGGATCAGGACAGAGCCAAACGGGTAATCCTGTTTAAAGGAAACTAACTAGTAAAAATTTTAAATTTTCAAATCGGTCTAAATGAATTTGATGGTAAGAGAAAACGGAAGCCCGGGAATATCGCTCATTGTCTGTAGTTTAAGAAGAGTAGTACTAAGATTATTGTTATTATATAAGGCGTTGCATTAGAAAATAAGTAGCGGTTAAGTTAGACTAAGGATGAAATGTAAACATATGTACAGGGAGCGGAGGCCCTCAAACCCGTAAAAGGGAGAGTTCAAATATACATACATACATACATACACTTCTTTTAGGATTATTATTTATTCTTGACCTTTATCAATCGCATAATTTTTAATTTGAAATGATTTATTTGTTTAAATCTTCAAATAAAAATCAGACATTTTTGAGCTTGTTAATTTTGAATTACTTTATATTTCCATCTAAAATTATTGTATTCGAAACTTACTATCAAAGCTATTATTATAAAATTTTGAAATATTTACTTCTAAATTGATCTTACATTTTGAATATTTGAATTTGATACTACAATATTGTAAAATTGAAAAATCGAAGCAACAGGAACTATTAGCAACATTGTCAATCATGGAAATTTTCATATTCTATCTACTCCCCTATACATTTTTCTCCCTTTCCTATAAATACCTACTCAATCCTTAGTGGTATAACAGGACTAGAACCGAATGAGTTAGAGTTTACCCCAAAAGGGGTATGGTTTAATGGTATAATAATTTTAAATATCATTGGAATAGCTCAACTAAGGAAAAAAGTGGAGCCGCCAGGCCCCGCTGGGCTTCGACTACACCACTGCTTTTAACACTGATAAACAGATTGAAACTTATTCTAGAGTATTATGATTAGGCGAATGTAAGGATCAAAACATAATTTTTTTGAACTGACAAGCCCTGATGCTTTCAGTGCTCTGATAGTGTAGTCAAGTTTTCAATACTTAACTTGGAACTTTTTTCAGGTTTAGTAATTTTAATTTTTCAATTTTCATGACATGGCAAAATGTTTGATGACCGGAAAAATACTAGAAATTTTTAGTTTTTTTTTAGAAGCCACCTTGAAACATTATTATTGAGAATCTTATTGCCAATAAAAACAATCTCGCGCGAAAATCATTACTAGCACAGACTATTATGAAAATATTGATCTGCCTAAGTAAATCGTGGTTAGACAAAAGCTTTGAGTGGCCAAATTAAAATTTTACTGCAGGGAAAAAATCGAGCATTTAACAGTATCAATTTTGCATGAAAGTAAATTTTAATTAGGTAGTTAGGTTTTGATTTATAAATTTTAAATGAATCATTTTTTTGGTTTGAAATAATGGAATAAAATGAATTATTTTATACATTTTTCCCATTACTTTATCTAAATCAAAGAAATGGTATCAAACAAATAATTTTTTCAATTCAAAGAAAAAGAAAAATCTCATTACTTGCAATCAAACACATTTTTTATTTTAATTCAAACAAAAAATTGAAAGATATATATATTTTTTGGATATGCCATATTGAATTATTTCGAATAATCAATCCACGAAGGAATAATAAGGAGACCGAACTGTCATGGGAAACTTTTTCGAATCTGTTAGGAGCAAAGGCACCGTAAGTGCCAGGCCTGTAAGTCGTAATCACTCTCTTGTGAGTGCGCAAGCGCACCGTGTCCTCTTCTCACGCACAGGAAAAAAGCGAGTGAGACAACTTTTTAAACTGAACAGAATAAAGTATGTTTAGAAGGTT
Organism: Andricus quercusramuli; assembly: GCA_932178445.1. Taxonomy (NCBI): domain Eukaryota; kingdom Metazoa; phylum Arthropoda; class Insecta; order Hymenoptera; family Cynipidae; genus Andricus; species Andricus quercusramuli. Next base: position 265,785 of record CAKNXH010061296.1, read on the forward strand.
AGGAGAGTTTGTTTTTTTTTTGCAACCGGCAATTTTTTTCGTGCTGTGAAAAGAATTATATGCATGCAAAAGTTACTTATATACGTTTATAAAAAGAGTTTTTTAAGCTTACAAAAGGAGTTCGTCATAAAAGTGGTAAATATATAATTAGATTACGAAGTTGGTATTTTGATCGCTAAAATAAGAAAGAGTAACCTAAAGAGAGTAACCTCCGAAAAACATATAAACTTTACGTTAATTCCATAATTTCTTTGTCGCGTTTCAGTTTCAAAAGGTACTTACTTATGTTTTTTCTTTCCAAAAATGGTTCACTCTTCTTTCACAAATATTAAAAATATTATTTCTGCATTTATTTCGTATAATTCGTATGATGATCAACAAACCAGCTTAACCTCTCTAACATACTCCATTTTCAGAAGCTCTCTCATTCGCACTTTCACGTACGTGTGAAGAGGACAAGCAAGGACACGGTGCGCTTGCGCACTACTTGAAGGGTGATCACTACTAACAGGCCTGGCACTTACGGTGCCGTTGCTCCTAACAAATCGCGTGTACGGAGATCGGTCTCCTTATTATTCCTTCGTGATTTTTTGTCAAATAGATTTCAAAATGGTGCTATTTCAGTTCATAAACTCTATAGCTTGTCATCGAAAAAATGTATCTGAACCTAAAACATTGGAAAGTACCCCTAAAAATACAAAATAACGCATTTTTACATTCTCATCATAATGAGAAGGTATTGATTTTATGTGAAAAATGACTTTCGTGGATTTCATTGAATGTCGACGTTTTGAGACCCCCTGAGTCAGAAAAAATGGTTTTTACGTCGGTGTCTGTCTGTCTGCCGTTGTCGCCGTTGTCGTCGTTGTCGTCGTCGTCTGTATATCGGATAACTTTCGAAAGACTAATCGGATTGGATTGTGCTTTGGCACACAGTTTGTGGGACCAAAAAGAGAGATCGAGTTCGTTAATCAGCTATTTTCGATGAAAACTCAAAAAGTTAATACATTTTCAAAAATGTTTAGACCATTTTTTTCCAAATTTAGAAATTCCACGGACGGCTATACATAGTACTCAAAAATTCAAACAATTTATCTTTCAGGACTTTTTTCGATAAAATAAAAATTGTCAGAGTTATGGCATTTTCAAAATCCCCCCCCAAAAAAACGAAAATTTACATTTTGAGCGAAACAAAGCACAATATGAAAAAAAGTCCAGAGACGAAAAACGTTACATTTTGAAAGCCCTACAAGAATATCATGACAACTTTTCGAATTTCCTTGAAAAAATCGAAAATTCAAATTTCGATCGCACAAAAAATAATGAATTATTACATTCTCATCATAATGAGAAGGTATTGATTTTATGTGAAAAATGACTTTCGTGGATTTCATTAAATGTCGACGTTTTGAGACCCCCTGAGTCAGAAAAAATGGTTTTTACGTCGGTGTCTGTCTGTCTGTCGTTGTCGTCGTTGTCGTCGT